>WBNM01026408.1:0-10315 GCA_013399055.1 Ramphastos sulfuratus
TTGAAAAATACCTCTAAGATCATGGTCCAATTATCAACTCAAACCTACCATGGCCCACTAAGCCATGCCCCAAAGTGTCCTGTCTACACGATTCTTGAATGTTTCTGGGGATAGTGACTCCACCACCTCTCTGGGTAGCCTGTTCCAATGCCTGAGAACTCTTTCTGTGAAGACATTGTTCCTAACACCCAACCTGAATGTCTCCCGGCACAAATTCAGGCCATTTCGTCTTGTTCTGTCACCTGATATTAGGGAGAAGAGGCCAACCCCTATCTCACTGGAACCTACTTTCAAGTTGCTGCAGAGAGCAATGAGGTCTTCCTTAAAACTCTTTCTAAAGACTAAACGACTCCCATCTCCCTCAGCTGCTCCTCACTAGCCCTGTTCTCCAGGCCCCTCACCTGCATTGTTGCCCTTCTCTGGACATGCTCCAGCCCCTCAATGTCCTTCTTGTAGTGAGGACCCCAAAACTGAACCCAGAATTTGAGATGTGGCCTCCTCAATACCAAGTACAAGTGCACAATCACTGCCCTGCTCCTGCTGGCCACACTACTGCTGATCCAGGCCAGGATGCTGCTGTCAACCAACAACCCCAAGAACTTTTCCACCAGGCAGTTTCTAGCCACTCCACCCCAAGCCTGGAATGCACCAGTTAGGTGAGGTAGACACTGCCTAGAGGAACAGAAAGTGTTTCTGGTGATCTGCATGTTGTAAACTAGTTGGTGAACTGTGATGTGGAAGTAGAAGGTTCTTTCTTCTGGAAAACACCTCCAGGTTGGCAGCTGGAGCATATCTGTCTCTCTTCTAAGTTTTTTTTTTTGCATCTAGCCTTGAAAAATAAGCATACTGTGACGTATACTCTGACAGTGTGAGAGCTCATAGTAAGCATAGCAGAGCTTTCTGAAGGGGGAAAGATCCTCCAGGAAGAGTCATGATGTCTACCAAGTCATACTTCTGCAGTTGGGGAACTAACAGAGGAAAATTTTGCAATCTTCCCACAGCCAGACAGATGATAGATAACTACTTTTCCTTCCTTCTCTCTCTCCAGTACCCCCACAACAGTTTCATGACTTCTCAGTTCAAGATTTAGACCACAGAGTCAGCAAAACCCGGTGACAGTCCATGAAAGACATCACAGTGATATTTACCCCTGTTTGAACTGGCCCTTTCTTTGGACCTCTCTGGTGATGTTGAGTGAGATGAAATCTCTGTGCTCTAGCTGTGGCTGAAAGAAACTAGATGACCTTTAAAAGTCTCTTCCAGCCCAAATCATTCTAAAATTCTATGAAATACATGCTGCCTACACAGGGATCTGCCCAGCTAATAGACCCAGGGGAGACATTGCTTGGTAAATTCTTCTTACATCTGCAGAACATCTCAATTTATAATTTCTATTGTATTTCTGTTATAAATTACATATTTCATGACTATGATGAGATGGGTGTGTAGTATATTGATTTTGCATTTATCACCACACACTACCAGGATACTTACACTTTGGTGTCACTATTATGCAGCTGAAGCATAGCTCTGTACTTAGCTCTTATCAGCTTTAAAATGGTTGCATGGCTTGGCTTTCTTGTTGATAACTAAGAGCTATAACTTGAAAGGAAGCTAAACTGCTCTGTGGGACCATCCATTATCTAGTCCCTGCTCACCAATTACCTCCAGCAGGATGTTATCCTGAGTCCAAGCTGAGATACCTTGTGGTTCCTCTGGTCCCAAGGACCAATGGGAACCTGAAATGAGTTCCTTTTGTTCCCTAATTGGGCTCTTAATAAGAAAGGAAGTCAGATTTGTAAATGGTTGATTAGATTTGCAAATAGCTCATCTCTTTCCCCATTTTATGAGTTAAACAAATGGAAACAGGTGAGCTGTATCTGCAGCATGCTGGAGGTCTATACCTGTGCTTAAGGACAAAGTTATTTCTTTGAGGGGAACAAAAATCTAAATAAATCTGCTGCTTCAGAGATGCAATATCCTTTCTTGATCCTCCAGGTGCCTCAGGGTCATGCACAACACTACCCCTGCCCCTGCACTGCTGCTTGCAGAAGCTCTCCAGACCTTGAAGCCTCTCTCTGTCTGGGAGACCAAAGGCACACCTAGAGCCTTGTAGGAGGCTGATGATCTTCCCCTGCCAACCAGCAGCACCCTGGCTACTAATGTCTCCCCTCCTTTACACAAGGTGAAATGTTTCTGCTCAGAAAGCATGTGTAGAGCATTCCTCTAATGCCTTCAGTAGGTGGGCTCACACTGGATGACCAGAACAACTGTTGGCTGAGGTCAGCCAGCCAGGAAAACAATAATGTCTCCAACCTCCCGAGTGCCATAACTCTAAGGTCAGGATTAAGGCTGCTGCACTGTACTCAAGGACATTACATCTGTTGCAGCTGACCTCAATCAGCAGCCATGTAGACCACCCGGGGGGAAAGGGAGTGGAAAGGGTACAAAAGGTTTTATTAAACCCAAAAGAACAAAAGGAAGAGAGCCTTGAACCTTCCAACAAAAGAAGGAAAGTTCTTATGTGGCAGAAAGCCAGGTGATATTTTTTTTAAACAGCTTTTTCCTCTCCTTTGTACTTCAGCTGCTAAAACCTGTCTCATATCTGCAGCTGCATGGGGGAGATCCTCCAACCTAACTCCACTGACTTAAAAAAAAATGTATTAATCTTGCAGCTGCTAATAGAGAGCAAAAGGAGAGAGAAGGAGAGAGGGAGAGTTTTGCTGAACTAAGTAGTGCATGGGGTAGGAGGAATTAGCTTGAGTATTTCCTTGCTCATTTGCACTTGTATTTTCATGCCATCGTGAATCACAGATTCAGAGTAGTGGGAATTGAAAGACAGCTCTGGAGGTCATCCAGTCCAACCACTCTGCTAAAGCAGGGACACCCACAGCAGCTTGCCCAGTGTGGCAATTGCCAGGTGGGGTTGGAATTTCTCCAGAGGAGACTACGTAGGGTCTCTGGACAGCCTGCTCCAGGATTCCAGCTCTCACACAAAAGAAATTCCTTCTCATGTTCATATGGAACCTCCTGGGTTCCTGTTTGTGCTCCTTGTCCCTTTTCTTACCACTGGGCACCACTGACAAGAGTCTGCTCTTGTCCTCTTATCTACCTACAGGCCTTTTAGTTCTTGCCGAGCATTGAGAAGATGACTTGTCCTCTTATCTACCTACAGGCCTTTTAGTTCTTGCCGAGCATTGAGAAGATGCCCTTTCAAGCTGCTCTTCTTCAGGCTAAATGAACCCAGGTCTCCCAGCCTTTTCTCCTCATAGAGATGCTCCAGGCCCCTCAGCATCTTTGCAGCTTCTGCTAGATTCTTTCTTCTGTGTCTCTCTTGAACTGAGGACCCCCAAAATTTTAAGACTATCATTGGAATAGGGCCCACTGAAGCACAGGCAGGAAGCATTAACAGAGGGATATGGCACCTATTAATAGCAGTACCGTTGTGGTCTTGTAGATCTAAACAGTAGCAGTAGAGCTACTGTCATGAAAAAAAAAAAAAAAAAAGCTTTTTTTTTTTTGATGAAGTGGTTTTGTGGTCTGGGTGGGCAATGGAAGAGGTTGGAGGAACATTTGATATAGCCTTCAGGGTTTTTCAAAATTCAGAGTGAGTCATCTGATTTTGATAATTCGAAGGTGCTTCACAGGAGGAACTTTCCTCAAATCCATGGAGAGGTTTGCTTTCCTACTAGGTATAATCAACAACAACAAAAGAAGTCAATAAATGAATTGTTAAAGCTTGTTCAAATTTTAAAGCCTCAGCATTTTTGAGGAAAGACAACTTTATGTTAGATGAGTTTGCTGTTGACAGGAATTCCCATTATAAGGATTATTAAAATTCATATCATCATGATGCCTGGTGCTACTTACACACAGAGAATAAGTAAAATTGAAATTTGTTTTAAAAAAGGAAACTGAGCCACAGATATCCAGACTGGTCTTGGTTAAACTTAGACATGTAACAGAAACATTTAATTGGAATTGCATGTGTCATTGTGTGCAGTTCTGAAGCCCCCNAGACGCTGGAGGAAGACAGACACATCAAAGGGCAAATAAACCTATATTTTAAAACCCAATTGCCTCTCAGAGACGTATCTCTCTTCACTGATGAGCAGGAGAAATTAAAGCAATTATGATCTTAATTAGATTCCTTTATTATATCCCCAAAGTTAGGCTGGGATAAATTGGACCAAAGAGACTAAATGACTGTCCAACAAACATGAGACAAAGCACACGTCCAGGAGCCAGTCCCAGTCCATTGCTTGGTTACAAACTTTATTTTGCATATGTACAGGGTCCATGAAGATGATCAGTGGACTGGAACACCTCTCCCACGAGGACAAGCTGAGGAAAATGGGTCTGTTTATCTTGGAGAAAAGAAGGCTCCAGAGACATCTTCTTGTGGTCTTTCAGTTCCCAAAGGATGCTACAGGAAAGCTGTGAAAGAACTTTTTGTGAAGGTATGTGGTGAATAGGACAAGGGGCAATGATTTGAAACTACAGCATGGTAGATTTAGATTAGACATTAAGAAGAAGTTTTTCTCCATGAGGGTGGTGGAACTCTGAAACAGAGTCTACAGCAGAGAAGCTGTAGACACCTCATCCCTGGAAGTGTTAAAGATTAGGGTGGATGAGGCTTTGAGCTACTTGATTTAGTGAAAGGTATCCCTGCTCATGTCAGGGGACTTGAAACTAGATGATATGGTGAAACACTGAAACAGGTTGCCCAGGGAGGTTGTGGCTGCTCCCTCCTTGGAGGTGTTCAAAGTTAGGTTAGATGAGGCCTTGAGCAACCTGTTTCAGTGGAAGGTGTCCCTGCCATGGTAGGGAGTTGGAACTAGGTGATCTTTGAGGTCCCTTCCAACCTAAAACATTCCATGATTCTATGACTCTATGATCTTTGAGGTCCATTTCAACTCAGGGCATTCTATGATGTTTTTCTATAATTTTACAACATCACTTTAAATTATCTTGCAGAATTACACAGGTTTCGCTCATGGAATTCTGAAGAATTTTAGCTATAGTCATGCTGAAGCAATTGTGTGATTTTTATTTATTTTAAAATAACCTTATCTTTATTACAGGTTTTAGAAACTTTACTCCTGAGGAGCTGTGAATTTTCTGATCTTTACAGGTATCAATAAAAATAACAAAGGAAATCAGTGAAAGAGCTATAAGGATAATTGCTCTGTAATGTAATGATTATAAAAAAAAATAAGGTATTGTATCCATTGGGTTTTCACCTTCCTTATTTTTACTAGGATAGGGAAATATAAAACCTGCATTGAAAATTCTAACATTGACATTACTAGCAACAGTGAACTGGTGAGAAAAAGCTCTCACAGAGGTCTTATAACTTTCAACATAATGCCCAATAACACAAAACCCAGTGATTTTATTTTCTTCTTCTGGCAAGAGCTGCTGGGTCAGCCAAAGAGAGGTGTACCTGTAATTGTCTGATGCCTAGATCCAGAAAAAAGAGCTTTGAAATCTTGAAACTAGTGGAATACTTTTCCTGGAGGCTGATGAAAACTGCCTGTTATCCTTACCTCTAAATGCAACGTGCTATAAAGAGAAGATTGCAATGTTCAATGAGTGAAAGAGGTTCCCCTTTGGAAATAATTATGGAATGCAACTGGTTGACCTTCGGCTGACCAGTTAACCACTTCAGTTGGGGAACAGTTAAGTTAATAGGAAACTGGAATGGATATCAAACACTTGTTCTCGGCAGAGAAAAGTTCCCATGTGAGACCCCTCTTGCTCTGGCCTCATTCTGTCACGCAGATGAGCTAGAGAGACCTAAAGCAGCATTTGGAGAATCCTCCTGGATGATGCATTGCAGATGGGAGGTGTAAAGGGGTCATTAAAGGATGGTTTCACAAGCTCTTGTGTAGGAGGAACAGGAAAGAGTGAAGAAGTCTCCCAGGAAAAGCAAGAGGTCACATACCTCCTAATGGGGCAGAAGATGACCTAGCTGGCCTCAGTGGGCTTCAATGTCACGATTTAATACACAAAGCTGAAATTTGGAGGAAGCTTTACAGAAGCTCAAAGTTAGGGAAGAAATGAGTGTTCTGAGTCTGTAAAGCACTGCAGAATTTCGCAGTGGTTTGTGTTGGAAGAGACCGTAATGATCACCTAGTTCCAACCTTCTTGCTGTGGGCACAGGCACTTCCTACTGCATCAGATTGCTCAAGGCCCCACCCAGCCTGACTTTGAACACTTCCAGGGCTGGAGCCTCTATGACTTTCTATGACTTCTTCACGTAGCCGCTACAATGCCTCACAACCCTCACGGAAAGAATTTCTTTCTAATGTCTAGTCTGAATTGTGCTTCTGATCTGAGACAATTATACTTCATCCTGCCACTACCTGCCTTTATGAAAAGTCAGAGAATCACAGAATGCTGGGGTTGGAAGGGACCTCTGAAGATTGTCTGGTTCAACTCCCCTGCTAGGGCAGGATCATCTAGAGTAAATCACATAGAATATGTCCAGATAGGTTTTGGATGCCTCCAGGGACGGAGACTTCACAAACTCTCTGAGCNTATGACTTTCTATGACTTCTTCACGTAGCCGCTACAATGCCTCACAACCCTCACGGAAAGAATTTCTTTCTAATGTCTAGTCTGAATTGTGCTTCTGATCTGAGACAATTATACTTCATCCTGCCACTACCTGCCTTTATGAAAAGTCAGAGAATCACAGAATGCTGGGGTTGGAAGGGACCTCTGAAGATTGTCTGGTTCAACTCCCCTGCTAGGGCAGGATCATCTAGAGTAAATCACATAGAATATGTCCAGATAGGTTTTGGATGCCTCCAGGGACGGAGACTTCACAAACTCTCTGAGCAGCCTATTCCAGTGCTCTACCACACTGAAAGTGAAGAGCTTTTCCCCTTATGTTTACATGGAACTTCCTGTGTTTCAGTTTGTGTCTTTTGCCCCTTATCCTGTCACTAATCATCACTGAGAAGAGTCTGGACAAACACTCACTTCTGACATTCGCCCTTTACATAGTTGTAAGAAGATTCCCTTTTCCCTGGTTAAACAGATCCATCTCTCTCAGCCTTTCCTTATACGCCCCTCTCCAGCGGTCCTGTAGCATCCTTCAAACAAAGGAAAGCTTATCTTAAAGTCTTTTGGCACCCTTCTCCAGGTTGAACAGACCCAGGCCTCTCAGCCTGTTTTCACAGTAGATGACATCCAGCCCTCTCCTATGAAGAATTTCCCAAATCTTAGAAAATGATCTGCTGATACAGCAACAATATATCATGCAGGATTTCTCCAGGATAACCTTCATATAGATACTATATTGGGCAGACCAGGGGTGCTGCTGCCAGGATCTAGTGTTCACAAGCAAGGAAGAACTGGTTGGGTATGTGCTAATCACTGATAGCTTTGACCATAATGCTCATGGGTTTGTGATCTTACGAGGGATTAGTAGGGTCAAGAAGGAGAGTAGAGACCTCAGCAGAATTCAACTTGCTCAGGAAACTGGTGTNGGCCTCTCAGCCTGTTTTCACAGTAGATGACATCCAGCCCTCTCCTATGAAGAATTTCCCAAATCTTAGAAAATGATCTGCTGATACAGCAACAATATATCATGCAGGATTTCTCCAGGATAACCTTCATATAGATACTATATTGGGCAGACCAGGGGTGCTGCTGCCAGGATCTAGTGTTCACAAGCAAGGAAGAACTGGTTGGGTATGTGCTAATCACTGATAGCTTTGACCATAATGCTCATGGGTTTGTGATCTTACGAGGGATTAGTAGGGTCAAGAAGGAGAGTAGAGACCTCAGCAGAATTCAACTTGCTCAGGAAACTGGTGTGTGGTTTCCTGTGACAAGCAACTCTGAAGGGTGAAGGAGCTCAGGAGGACTAGCAAGTACACCTCTTCCAAACATAAAAAAAATAAGTATTCCAACATTCATGAAAATGAGCAGGTTTATTAGGGCACAAACTTCCTGAAACAGGGAACTCACACCTGAGCTCCAGAGGATGTATAAAGGACATGGAAGCAAGGGAAAGCCAACGGTTAACTAGACATGAAGTTAACAAGGTATGTCAAGAGCAAGAGGAAAAGCCTTACAGATACCTTAGCAGGAAATAGGGAAAATAATTTAGTCACAAAGTCATGTGTCTTTTTTGTCTTGACATTGACCTTCCTGTCCTTTGTGTCTAGAGACAATGTTCAAGAAGAAACGATCAGGCAGAAGATCTCAGATTCCTCAGTTCAGGAATCAACTAAGAACCTCAGGTCACACAGGTCTGTGGGACCATCTGGTGTATGTTCAAGGGTGTAGAGAGATGACTGGTACTGTGAGGACAGTCTATGCAGTCTTTAAAGGGTAATGGAGATGGAGGAGGACTTCGAAAGGGAACAGAAATGTAAAATTGCACCTGTTTTCAGAAAGGGAAGGAACTTTGTTCCAAAGGAGTCTGCAAAACTTCCAAAAGAATAAAGAGATTTTCTTGACTTTAGGGAGAGTGAAGGACAATGATCATAATTAAAAATAAGGGGCTAACACCATGTATAAGCAGAAGAATTTCACTACAAGTCTGAGTAAGCCTTGAGCTCTGAATTTGGTTTCCCAGAAAGACTGTGGAACATCCATCACTAGAAGTTTTCAAGACCTGATTGAACAAAGCCCTGGGAGACCTAGCCTGAGGTCACTGTTGACCCTATTTTGAGCTGGAGGATGTAACAGATGACTTGCCAAAGTTCCTTCTAGCTTGAATGTCCCTGTGTTTCTGTGATAGTGCAAAAACATAAGCATCTAATTATTATTACACAAGGGAAATGCTGAGCTCATGGAAATAAATGATGATATGAAATTGTTCAGTGCAATGGAGAAAAATGTTTGCATATGAACTGGTGGGCTCTGATCTTAACATTACCATAGAGAAGTATTTTTGGGATGTGTTTTCCATGGAAATGTGAACTTTGAGCTTCGTGGCAGCAAGGCAAAGCAAATAGTGAGAGACAGAGAAAAAAATCCCACAATGGATAGTTTCATCATGCTCTCTTGTCTCTTGAATACCATTTGCAGTTCTGTTTTTTTCTCTCTCAAAAGTGTGTGGTGGAATTGCAAAAGGTGCTTATAAGGCCAAATGGATGATCATAAATGCAGAATAGCTTCCACATGAAGTATGACTAAGTAGAAGTCTGGAAAAGGGAGGACGTGGGTCAGGATAGACTTGATAAAGTTTTCCAGGCATGAAGAAGGTGAATACAAACTGACTATTCACCATGCAAATAGAGGCATCCATTTACAAAAAGAAGCAAAAGTCAGAGGAATAATAAAAAAGAAGTTATGATAGGAAAAAGGCCAGAGAACACCAAGGAAGCTCTAAGTTTAGGTGAGCTCAGGTAGGAAGGAGAAAGTTTGTAAAAGAGGAATCAATTGAGTATCATGTAGAATTTACGTAATATTTGCATAAAAAGCCTTCCAGTACAGGAAGTTTCTAATCTGAAGGTAAGTGAAGGCTGGGAGAATACTGTGGAAAATAACACATATACTTGTTCCTTTCTTTCTTCTCCCTGGACATCTCTAATGGCCATTCCTATATTGGCAACAACCATTGATTAGACTCAGCTCATGAATCATAGAACAGAAGGGGCTGGAAATGACATCTAGAGATCATCAAGTCTAACACCCTGGTAACACAGGGACATGAAACTTCTACCATTGTTACAGTGGACTAATCATCTTATGGGGACTTGGACGATGAGTGAAACATCCTCTTTTAGAAGGATGTGGCTGCTGACATAAATGTTTAATGACAAACAGCAAAATTTAGTAAGAAGTCACTGCTGTTTTGCCCTTTAAACAATCTGCAGGAGGGGATTAGGTTTAACACAACACTCGTGGACTCTAACCAGGCAACAAGACAGTCAATTAAAAACAGAAGTAAAGCAAATCCTCTGAATTACATATCTTCCTGGTTTTGCATCAGGTGTTTGCAAATACATTGTAAATAGTAAACTATATTATTCTGAGAATAATTGAAAAATGTAAGGAAAAACTAATCACAGATTCACAGACTCACACAAAACATCTGGTTAGAAGAGACCTCAAAGATCAGCCAGTCCAACTCTCAACATAGCACTGAAGGATCAACATAAGTCATGTCCTTAAGCACCAGGTCCACAGGATACTTAAACACTTTCAGGGATAGTGACTTGACCACTGTCCTGTCCAGGCATTCCAATGTTTGAGAACCCTTTCTGTGAATAAATATTTCTTAATGTCCAGCCTAAACTTTCCCTGGTGCGAATTGTAACTATGTCCCCTAGTCCTGTTGCTTGCCACC
>WBNM01026409.1:0-200659 GCA_013399055.1 Ramphastos sulfuratus
GGCCTTAAAAACTTCCAGAAATGTAGCCTCCACCACCTCTCTAGGCAANGCCTCCACCACCTCTCTAGGCAACCTGTGCCAGTGTCTCACCAGCTTCACTGTGAAGAACTTCTTCCTAACATCCAATCTGAATCTCCCCACTTCTGGTTTTGCTCCATTCCCCCTACTCCTATCACTATCTGATACCCTAAAAAGCCCCTCAGCAGCTTTCTTGTAGCCCTCTTCAGATACTGGAAGGCCACAATAAGGTCTTCTCAGAGCCTTCTCTTCTCCAGATGGAACAGCCCCAACTCTGTCCCTACACCAGAGCAGCTCCAGCCTTCTGATCATACTTATGGCTGGGCACACTCCAGCACCTCCAGATCTTTCCTGTATCAGGGGCTCCAGAACTGGATGAAAGAAAGTCAGCACTGCAGCTCCTCCATGTACAGCTATTCTCTGGCCACACAGAGCACAACAGGCTGCAACAGGGATACCAATTTATAGCCAGGATTGCATTTCCTTTAGAAACATGACAGCTCGTAGTTTACAACTGCATAAACCCACAGCCTACAACCTAATGTCACTCTGCTGCCCTGAAAAAGCACTGGGCATAAACTCTCCATAAACTCTCTTTACATGATTTCAATACATCTTGCCCTCCAGCCCTATTTTTCCTGCACTACTGAGTCAACTCTATCCAAATGACAGACTATTTCAGAACTTTGCTGTTTGCTACCAGTATGACACTTCCAGCCTCCTCTCCAGCATCTGGCACTGGTAACTAAACACCCTTCCAGAGGAACAGGAGCCCAATCCTAAAGGTAAATATTGACTTCCAGCAGTACCTGCATATAAAATATGTACCCATCTGGTTACAATCAAAAAGCTACCTGATTTTTTGGATATAGTTGACATGCCACTGGACAAAGGGTAAGTGTTTATCCATCCTTGTGTAGCCTGTTGCCGAGATCCAACATTGATATCCAAGTTGCTCCTGGTGTCTTGATTATCTAACAACAGAGCACAGAACTGATGTAGAATGCAGTCAAAGAAGCAACAGGCTTTAGAAAAAAACACTTAAGGGAACTCACCAGGTGGCACAAGTTGGCTGGCTGTCAGGTACTTCTTGTCTGAGAACATCGCTGTCCAAAACTTGATCAATATGCTGATGTCCTCACGAAGCCTCTTCTCCCCTTGTGTAGGGAACTTGGAGGGGCAACTTCAAGAAATCACAGAATCACAGAATTGTCAGGGTTGGAAGGGACCTCAAGGATCACTCAGTTCCAATCCCCTTGCCAGGGACCTCACACTTGCAGGGACACCTCACACTAGAGCAGGTTGCCCAGAGCCACATCCAGCCTGGCCTTAAACACCTCTAGAGATGAGACTTCTATCACCTCCCTGGGCAACCTGTTTCAGTCTCTCACCACCCTCATGGGGAAGAACTTCTTCCTAACATCCAATCAGAACCTCCCCACTTCCGGTTTTGCTCCATTTCCCCCAGCCCTATCACTATCTGACACCCTAAAAAGTCCCTCAACAGCTTTCTTGTAGCCCCCTTCAGATACTGGAAAGCCACAATAAGGTCTCCTTGGAGCCTTCTCCTCTCCAGACTGAACAGACCCAACTCTCTCAGCCTGTCTGACAAAACAGTCTTTCAGTATGTCAGACAAATAATGTCAAGTTGAAAAAGAAAAAAGAAACACACCTCCACAGCAAATATAATCAAGTCATATTTATTATTCTGACCAGAACCTACAGGGAAGAGGCCACATTTTATCCTCACTGCTACACTCTGACTGAAGAGTACAAACTGTCTTTTATAAAATTAAGCAGCAGTCTGTCAGCATCTCTGATTCATCTGAAATTTAGTTTTCTGACTGACTGTCCCACATTCAGACCCTCTTGTCCATTATACATTTTCTGAGTGTCCATGTCTCCTACTTTGCCTTTGTGAGGTACAGGGAGGGATGAGCAGGTAGAGACTGCTGGCTGTAATACAGCCCCTCTGGGTCTTTGTGTCCATGGTGGGTGGCTTTGTGCTGTTGCTGAACTGTAAATATCTGTAAATATATTTTGTATATACTTATTGCCTTTTATACTTTTATATTCAGTCTACTTTTGTAAATAATAATTTAACTTAACTTCCAAAAAGCTGAGTAAGTGTGGGAAATTTATTCCAGTGGGTAAACTTCCAATTTGTTGGGTGGCAAATCCAACCACAACAAATTCTAAGGTACAGTTTTGAGTAATAAATAAACTCTTAAATAAGGAAAGAGCTGAAGGATTCATGAAGGAACTGCTTTATAAACTGCACGTAAAAACTGGAACTTAGATCTGAGCCTCTCTGAAATGGTTTGTGAATTGCACAACAGCACAAGGAAAGGAAAAGGTTTTGATAAAACAGGTGAAAAAGTAAAAAAGGAAGAGAAATCACAGAATTAACCAGGGTGGAAAAGATCTTCGAGACCATCGAGTCCAACCTATCCCCTAACCCTTCTAATTAACTAACCCCTGGCACTAAGTGCCTCATCCAGTCTCCTTTTAAACACCTCCAGGGATGGAGACTTCACCATCTCCCTGGGCAGCCCATTCCATTGCCAATCACTCTTGCTGTGAAGAACTTCTTCCTAACATCCAGCCTGAACCTGCCCTGTTGCAGCTTGAGGCTGTGTCCTCTTGTTCTGTTCCTGGGTGCCTTGAAGAAGAGACCAACTCCAGCTGGCTATGACCTCCCTTTAGGTAGTTGTAGAGAGCAATGAGGTCTGCCCTGAGCCTCCTCTTCTGCAGGCTGCACACCCCCAGCTGCCTCAGGCTCTCCTCACAGGGCTGTGCTCCAGGCCCCTCACCAGCCTTGCTGCCCTTCTCTGGACACGTTCAAGCACCTCAACATCTTTCTTAAACTGAGGGGCCCAGGACTGGACACAGCACTCAAGGTGTGGCCTAACCAGTGCCGGTCACAGGGCAAAAGGACTGCCCTGGTCCTGCTGGCCACACTGTTCCTGATATAGGCCAGGATGCCATTGGCCTTCTTGGCCACCTGGGCACACTGTTGGCTCTCGTTGAGCTGCTGCCAACCAGTACACCCAGGTCCCTCTCTGCCTGGCTGCTCTCCAGCCACTGTCCCCAGCCTGTGGCGCTGCATGGGGTTGTTGTGGCCAAAGTGCAGAACCTGGCAATCATAGAATAATTTGGGTTGGAAGGGACCTTAAAGATCATTCAGTTCCAACCCCCCTGCCATGGGCAGGGACACCTTCAAAGACTGAGACAGCTGCTGCTCTGAAGCCTCATGGAATGTTCAGGAAATCACCACCCTCCCTTGCTTTTGGTGAGTAGCTGCAAACAAAAAGTACCTGAAATAATCAAAGGCAGTGGAATAAATCTTTTCTCTCAACACATTTCGAATAGTTGCATTTGGAACCACATCAGCATGCAGCAAAGACAATCCCAGTGTCAGCAACCTAATAAACAAAACAGAGAACAAGAAGTTTGACATTCCCAAAATGGTGACCAGTGCAACATCAGCCAAAGCATGGCTCCAGCTGTATCCATTCAACTCTGCAAAGCATCTGATCTAGAGCTCTTTGCAAACTGTTTTCATTATCAGCACTCTGTTCCTAAAGCTGTGACTACTGAACCACAGTGAGTCAAAGCCTTCAAGCCACAGAAAGTGAAAACTGATGGAGCAAAGTTACCCCCACAGCTATGTTGACTGGATCCATGATGTGGGCGGTTCACTCTAAGAAATCATCACATCAAGTTTTCTGAAGCACCAAAAATGACTTTCAGGGTAAAGTTAGCTTTGAAGGCAGAGCTTAGACTACATCACTCGAGGCTTTTAAAGGAATTTTCACCACTTGAAGGCAAGCACAAGTTACACATTTAGAGATTAGGGTTAGTCTTTTTTTTTTCCTCCCACCCCTCTATAGCCTTATTTCTTCCACCAAGGGTAAAAGAAAACCTGCTCACTTAAACCGGGGTCCAATTGCTGCCACATGCCGATTCAAACTGCCTTTTGCCCCTCCAATGTTGAGTGACAGAGAGCGCTGGAGTAGGCTGGAGAAGATCTCTATTTGGTCAGAACTGCAGTATTTGGCTATTTCAAACCTCTGCACCAAAAACTGAAAGAGACAGACAGATGTGCTGTGCTTCCTCTGACCGTTTTCATTTCAGCAAACCTCCAACCTCTTCTGTTTCAAGCACCTTCCTCCCCCTCAGTTACGATGTTCATCTATAAAGAGTGTCTCCTGCCTTTGAGGCAGAAGGACAACCACAGAATCATAGAATCCCTCAGGTTGGAAGGGACCTCTAAAGGTCATCCAGTGCAACCCACTGCAGTGAGCAGGGACATCCTCAGCTAGATCAGGTCACCCACTGCAGTGACTCCACCCCCTGCCTGAATCATGGCATCAAACAGTCCAGAGCAATCACAGCCTCACTGCAGTGCTGCCACACTCAAGGTGTTCACAGCTACGCACCTCTATCCAGATGTAATGTGGGGTCACCTCTGGCGGGCAAGGCCTTGGCTGGCTCTCTTCTGAGGCTGCTAATGGATCTGCTTCTTTTTGCTCAGCAGAAAATAGGCCAACCTTCTGTTCCACTGTCATCTGCCAGGCTCCTGCCATCTCCCGCATGAACTGCAATCAGGAAGACAAGAGCACTGCTTGTTTCGAGTGTTTCTTGTTTCAGCAGTACCTCTCACATCACACAGAAAGCACTGCCCTTCTCCACAGCACACCCAACAACCTCACAGAGCAATTCAAACTCACTCCAGTATTTATGGAGAGGCAGAGACAGGTCATACACCCCACCTGAAAGAAAATGTTTCTTTCACATCTTCCAAAGGGAAGAAAAGACTCCCTCAGAAGTCCAAGCTAGCAACTGAAAGGCTAAGTGCAACAGCAGACAAGGGCTGTATTTTGTGGAGGAGACCAAAGTGTTAGACCAGCTGGTGCTGGCCATTCTCACACTCTACTGATGGTCATTGCCTCCAACACCAGGACGGCAGAGACAAGTGTACTGCATGTTCTCATGTGCTGCAGGCACACACAGCTGGAGTGCACATGAAACATCATTCACTTCTGCTGAACTTGCTCTAGGGAGCAGCGTTCCCGGAGAGAAAGGAGGCCAACAACAAAGGGTCCGCATTTGATTTCTTCGATGAGATACAAAGAAACCCTCCAGAAAGCTAAAAGCAAAATAGAAACTGTTGCTTCAGAAGTTACTCACTGAAATTAATGTAAACTGACCTGAGGAGCCTGAGGTGGATGACTACCCACACAGTGCTCACTAACTGCAGCAGTCACCAGTGGCAGCTGTGTGTGGGCTGTCACTACACCATGCTGAGTTGCTTTGTAACTGTTACCTTCATCCCTACCCCACAAAATATAGCTGGTTCAGCCTCTTACAGTATAAGGACACTTAAAAGCCTATTTTTAATGCAAGGGTACAATGCCAGGCCCCAGAGGCTCTGATTGATGAGCAGGGACATTGATTTGTCTTTGTTTTAAAACATCATTCTATAAACTGTGATAGTTCATAACCTGATTCACGAGCAGCTTAAGCATCTCAGTAGCAAGTAAATGGTGCAGTTGAGATCCTAACAGACTTCCTTTGCTAAATCATCCCTGCTGCTGAGAAATATCCAGTTCCCACAGTCCACTTTGCGAGGGGTCTCATGCTTCCAAGACTATATGAACTGGGATTTCCTGGCAGGCAAAAACGATTCACAGTGCATTTACCACCCTCACTAAACACAGATTCACAATAGCTGTGAATCTTTCCAATTCTTCTCTCTTTCCAACTTGCAGGGGCAGGGAAAGAGTTGTTAAAGAGCTTCTTACCGGCACTTCTATCCCGTTCTTGGCAGCAAGCAGCCACTCCCAGCAAGCAATTGCTGTTTCCATGCCATGTTCATTGAACATTCGTAGAGGGCCCCAACACAGATGATGAAGGAGCTGGGGATCACAGTCTGAAAACAAACCTGCACTCAGATTTCTCCAAGATAAATAAATGCCTTTCACATCAGCATGAAATCCCTGTGCACAGTAGGTAATAATCAATCCCCATTAAATAGCTTCTAGTTCAAGAAGGCTTTTCCCCATTACAAGCTAAGCGAAAAAATTCAAGCCACAGTCTTTCTTCAAGTGGGTGCACCCTGGGTTTGTATACAGATAGGTTTTGTGGTTTATTACTCTTGGCATTCACAGCCAGAGTGAGTAGAATTCCCATTTGTTTTTCGTTACCTTTGCTGCTTATTAGCAGTGCAGTCAATTTAAACATGGCCTGGGTGTAGAATTGAGTGTGGCCTGATTCAAGAGCATCATTCAGCTCTTTGACCATCAGTTTATTCAGGTCAGATGTTCGTCCTGTAGCATTTGAGAACTGAATCATTCCAGAAACCTGAAAAATAGAATGGGGTTTTCAACAGAATCTAGTTTGGTACTGGTCTCTTGCTGAATAAGGAATTCCACAGAGATGCCTTTTGTTAGTGCTGAGCTAAATCACAGAATGGGTTGGGTTGGAAGGAACTTCCAAAGGTCATCCAGTCCAACTGCCCTGCACTCAGCGGGCACATTCTCCACTAGATCAGGTTGCTCAGAGCCTGGTTGAGCTTCACCTGGAATATCTCCAAGGATGGGGCCTCATTTACCCCCCTGAGCAACCTGTGTCAGTGTTCTAGCACCCTCACACTGAAGACCTTGCTCCTCATATCCAATCTAAACCTACTCTGCTCTCATTTCAAACCACTGCCCATCATCCTATCACTCCAGGCTTTTGGAAACAGTCCCTCAGCAGCTTTCTTGTAGGTCCCCTTAGGTACTGGAATCAGGTCTTCCCAGAGCCTTCTTTTCTCCAGGCTGAACAACCCCAGCTCCCTCAGTCTGTCCTGACAGCAGAAATGCTCCAACCCCCTGATCATTGCTACGAACCTTTTGCAAGACCAACAATAAAATGATTTGTTTAATTAACCAGGAAAGCCCTTATCTTCAAGGGATTTAACTTCGGGGTTTGTGCTCAAAATAACATTGGGCTATGCAATAAAGTTAGGTAGGAAAGGACCCTGAAAACCCACTCCACACTTAAGAGAAAGCCTGCACTTACCTCTCCTGCATAGCGGTTGCGCAGGTTCAGAGAAGCCATGAAGTTGGAGTAGTCTTTCTTCACACAAGTTGGTCTTTCAGTTAGCTGGGTTGCCTGTGACCAGACCACAAAGAAGTGTTTGAGTTCATATCCAGCTGCTTGTGGTTTCTTATATTTAGACATTCACAGATGTTTTACTCCTTATGCTAATCACCAGCATCGTGACTATTAGGTGTAACAGCTCCTGGACTGACAGAAACGAACTAAGAAATGTGCATTGATCACATCTAGGTTTCAAACTGGGTACATAGATTTGTATCTGCTTTTGCAAAGGCATCCAAAGGGTAGAATCTCTGAGATTGCTGCTCCCTTCTCATGAAGAGGTAAGAAAGATGACAAAAGAGTAGCTGTGGTTGGTTCTGCCCTCTCCACACAGCAGCTCGCTGGACTATTTTGTTCCCATCTTTAAGCAGCACACTAATAATCCACCTTTGCAGAAGCACTCAGGGCTCTGTGCCTCAGAGGTTTCTCCTCAAAACCAATCAAACAACAAGACTGATGATTCTTTCTACTGTACACTGATTTTTTTATACGAAGGATTTAATACTACTAAAACATAGGGACAGCAAAACATCAAAAATTCAACACTCCTGCAATGTTCTCTTTCAGTCCTGCTAATGCCTAGCTCAGCTCAGCAACAGAGAAACTTTTGAGCCTCTCACTACATGTCTTGGATATAAAAACTAAACCACTGGCAATTTAAAAGCTTTCTGAAAGAACTTTTGCCACTTAGTTGACATGCAGGAGGGTCCTGATCAAAACAAATACTGCTAACCCACACCACTACGCTAGAAAGCAGCTCAGTTCAGTCTTGTTTCAAAGCATTAAGTATCATCTACAGAAACCTCTTAAACAGGATCAGATACAATTTTACCATTTTACTTTTCAGTGTTTTCCAGAACAAGATGATTGGAAGATGCCCTGACTTGAGATGCAGTGCAGGATGTCCCTACTGACTGCAGAGGGGTTGGACTGGATGACCTTCGGAGGTCCCTTCCAACCCAAACCGTGCTATGCTATGCACTAAGGTATCTGAGTAATGTTCAAATGCTATGACAAAGGTGGTCTAGGAAGTCTCAGCTATGTGGCTACACTGAATGTTACAAAATTAACACAACAGCTGTGCAGCTGACAGACAGGCAGGCAAGAATTGTGCCCCAAACTCACGCCCAGAGTGGTGTTCTGCCTGTTGTAGCCTGCGAAGTGTAAAACGCTCTCTGTAGCCATAGCCAGTCCTGTGTGCTGGGACAAACCTGATACCCAGTTCTGATGTTTGTTTAGGTACTCCTGCAAAAAAGAAATCAATAAAACAAACAAACAAATAAATAGTTCACAGAATCAATCAGGTTGGAAAAAACCTCTGAGATCATCAAGTCCAATCTATCACCCAACATTATCTAATCAACTAAACCATGGCAACAAGTGCCACACCCAGTCTCTTTTTAAACACTTCCAGGGACAGGGACTCCACCACTTCCCCAGGCAAGCCCATTCCAATGCCAGTCACTCTTGCTGTGAGGAACTTCTTCCTAACATTCAACCTAAACCTGCCCTGGCACAGAGCTTGAGGCTGCGTCCCCTCATTCTGTCACTGCTTGCTTGGGAGAAGAGACCAACCTCACCTGGCTACAACCTCCTTTCAAGGAGTTGTAGACAGTGACGAGGTCCCTCCTGAGCCTCCTTTTCTCCAGGCTAAACCACCCCTGCTGGACAAGAGTTGGGTGGAGAAGGACTGTGTTTTTCGTAACAGGGCAGTTCATTAATGTTGCATCATTGCAAGCTATCAGAAACCTGAATTACTGTTACAGGTTGAGGACTCAGTGTCCTACCAGAGAGGTAAACTCCTCCAGAGTATCAGAGAGTCCCAGGGATGGAAGGTCCCCAGAGGGTAGACAGAGGAAATTGTGTTATTCCATCCCATAATCTTGCATCTCTCTATATAGGGAGTTCACAATCAGTTCTCTTTCTCTCCCGGCCCGTATGGCTGCTGTTACCTGTGGTTTGTGGGGGAGTGTGGCCTTCTGTGGCCTCTCATGGCAACCTATTCTCTTACTGTGCAGCTGGGCCCAGCCTGCCCAGCCTGGGGGGGCACACTGAGGCCTGGCAGGCCTCTCTTGGGGGAGGGGAGCAGTCTGGCCTCCTTGGGACCCACTGAGGTTGAGCAGGGCAGGGGAGAAGGTTTTGGGTTGGTTGACGCCTAATGAGGCCTGGTAGGCCCAGGTGGAGAATTGAGCCAAGATCGATTCTGATTTCATGTATGTATTTCCTTTGTGTTTTTATATCTTCTGTACTTTTGGTTACTTTTGTAACTAGCATCTTCCACTTCATCTCAAATTCTGTGTGAGTGTTTGGGTTTGCTCCCTTGGGGGAAAGATAGTGTCTGTCCTTTCGCCCTGGGCAGCTCATAGCTTAAACCAGGACAACTACAAACAGACCTGCCAATAAACAAACTGTCTCTGCTCCCATTGGGCATTGCTCTCCTGGCTGTAAGAAACTCTGAATGTTCTCCTAAATATATAAAGAGTAAGACTGGGTCCACTCTGTAAAGGGAGGTTATGGCTGCCTCCTCCCTGGGGCTGTCCGAGACCTTGAGCAGCTGAGTCTAGTTGAAAGGTGTCCTTGCCCATGACAGGAAGGTTGGAGGAGGTGATCTCTGAGGGCTCTTCCAACCTGATCCATTGTGTGATTCCATGAGATGTAAAGAGCAAATTATTTCCTGGAAGCAGGCAGGTTACCTGAAGGTGAGATTTTGTCACCGAGGGAGCCCACTTCATCGCTTCTTGCAGAATCATCCCACAGCGTGCAGCAAAATCCTTGACTATACTCTAGAATTAGAGAGCATCAGAACAATCAAACACAGGACATTAAATAGGAGGCACTGGTTTCAGTGGTGTTAATAAATAACATGGAGAGTCAGACAAGCTGCAGCAACTTGATACCATTAATACTTCCTGTAACAATTAAAATGTACCCTTGGAAGAGAAGAACTGTCAGGCTTCAAGTCAAACAAAACAGTAAGAATCAGAAAAAATACAAATACCAAAGTGCCATTTGGTAGTAGAAGAACCTTCCCCAGGAAAGTCACCTTTAAAAAAAAACCATTCAAAGAAGCTCAGTAAATTATCTCCTTGGCTTAAGAGCAAATTAATAATAATGAGGCTTGCCTACCTCTCTGGCCTCATGTGTGTCAGGGACAGTTATTCTGTAAGGAGCATCAGGAATGTCATAGTATGGTTGGTCCTTGTGAATGTCCTAAACAGAAACAATTATGAATTGTCAATAAGGTAAAAGTAATGATCACTTAAGATGGACCCTAAGATGGAGAAGCAGCACTCTCCTCAAACTGAAGTCTGATTTACTTTTTGCTAACACTTGCTCTCCAAGTCAACCTGAACACCTGTGGGTTTGTTTTTTTTTTTCCATTCCAGTTTAGTTTTCAGCATAAATCATTTGAAAAGTCCACAGCCCTCTCCTTGACATTTAGTACAAAAATAAAACTCTACAAAGCATTTCCATCTTAAAAATTATAAATATGGAACATAAGTATACATAACCCAAACTGGAAAAAATACAACAACCATAATGCATAAAAAGAATATGAACAAAGAAACCAGGAAAATTTTCTTTCAGATGAGACAGTTCACCAGTTACAATCCACATTTGGTGAGTCTGTGTTTTACACAGGAAGCAAATCATATTCTAGGCTGCTTCCAAAGCAGTGTGGGCAGCAGGTGGAGAGAGGGGATCCTGCCCCTCTGCTCTGCTGAGACCTCACCTGCAGTGGTGTGTCCAGCTCTGGAGCCCTCAGCACAGGAAGGACATGGATCTGATGGAGAGGGTCCAGAAAAGGGGCACGAAAATGGTTGCAGTCTGGAGCACCTCTGCTACAAGAACAGGCTGAGGGAGTTGGGGTCTTTCAGCCTGGAGAAGAGAAAGCTCCAGGGAGACCTAATAGCAGCCTGTCAGTACCTGAAGGGGGCTAGAAGAAGGCTGCAGAGGGACTGTGCCAAAAGGCCTGCAGTGACAGGATAAGAGGCAATGGTTTGAAATGAAAGGAGATTTATAGTGGATGTTAGGAAAAAGTGGTTTTATCATGAGGGTGGTGGACACTGGCACAGGTCGCCCAGGGAGGCAGCTGAAGCCACATCTCTGGAGATATTCAAGGTGAGGCTCGACAAGGCTCTGAGCAACCTGCTCTAGTGGAGGATGTCCCTGCTGACTGCAGGGGAGTTGAACTGGATGACCTTTGGAGGTCCCTTCCAAGCCAACCCATTCTGTGATGCTAAGTGTGATTTTCTGAACCACATGACAGTAACTTCCAGTAACCTAGGAAGCAGGTGTGCAAATGCACAAAAATTAATTAAAGTTCACAGAAATTAAAATTTTATCCATCTTAGTGATGATAGCAAAACTGAATGAAGCACGCAAATAACTACCAAATAAATGCAAAAAAACCCCTCAGTTCTGTGAAGTAAAGCCAGAAACATAAACTTGATTCCCCTAAGAGCATTACTGGAAAGGGAACTTACTGCACTGAGAGACAGTGACAGTGTCTGCAGAATATCCAGCATAGTCTTCAGCACAGTCCCACTCCACAGCAAGTGAGGAAATCTAGAGCAAGACAGGATTCAGGAACACAATAACCACGGAGAACTGAGGAAGGAAATGATTTGATGAAGCAATGGACCTTGCTATACACATCATGAGGTGAGCTTGGACTCAGTGGAAGTCACAAAGTTTGCCAGAGCTCAGTACTGTTAAAAGCTCTCTAAAAGCTAAATTGAGACTGCATTTATTTCCCAGGCACTTTGCTTTGCTCCACCCCCAGGAATACTAAGCAGACAGACATTTTAAGCAGGAGTTTCAGAGCCCAGCTTAAAAATACTATTAAAAGTAATTTTTCAAGGAGGTGTTTCAGAGCTACCAGCCAGGAAATTCCCTTCACTGTTGCTATCAACTGCACAAGTGGTCACTAAGCAGTCAACATGAAAAGAGAACAGAGCAATGAAACCTGTACTCACTTGTCTACCAGACCAGACAAGTATTTGTCTGCAACTCTCCTTATCCTCTTGTGGATGTGGTTGAAGTTCACCAGCAGGAACTGAGCATGTCTCTCCAGCTCCTCTTCGTTCTCCTTTGTTTTAGGCTAGAAAGCACATCAAAGAGAACTGTGAAGCTCTTCAGGAACATGACTAGCACACTTTCACAAAGAGAACTGTGAAGCTCTTCAGGAACATGACTAGCACACTTTTACAAAGTGAAAGGAGAACATTCCCACACATTTCAAATGTTATTTTCCATTTAACCTACCTTATCAGCCATCATTGTCAGGAAAGCTTCAAACACCTTATCGGCAACAGCTATCACACACTGCATCATGCCTGAGGAGAGAAGTCACAGGTTTGATTATCAAAATGATGTTTGCTGTATAAGTCACCTTCAGCAGTTCAAAAGTGTTCATGTTTACTCAGCCAACACTGAACTGAGTTATTTCAAAATAAACCCAGCATTTCTTGTCAACAATAAAGCAGCAGCAGCCTGGTGAGTGGGATTAATTTTGTTATATGGGGATCTGCCTCCTCTGAATTCTGCATGGCTGAAAGAGCTTTGCAGTGCCTCGTTGCAATACAAACGAGCCAGGTGGCCTTACCTGATTTGTCTTTCTGGATTGCTTTATCCTCAAAGTAGCAAAACATGACCTGGAAGCGATCTTGGTCAGTTGAACGCAACACTCTAGGGAAAGAAGAGTTTTGTGAGGTGGGGTGGGTTGGTTGGTTTGTTTTTTCTTGCTTCAGTTTCTTTTTCTTTCTTTTAAGCTGCTTCTTCTTCAGCACTAATCCACGTACTTTGGCATCACCACATACCACACATACGTGGGCATTGTTCATTCCAAGCCTCTAGCAAATGGTGTATTGCTGTTTGCTTCTGCATTCAATAAACAGAGCTGGGGTCACAAAATGCTATCAACTGAGAGAGTAACCTTCACACATTAGGAATGGGAAGCCATAGAATCATAGAATAGTTTGGGTTGGAAGGGACCTTGAAGATCACCTAGTTCAACTTCCCTGCGATGGGCAGGGACACCTCCCACTTAGCCCAAGTTGCCTGATGATGATGCACAATCAGTCACCACAAACATATAAACATGGAATCATCTTTAGCATTTCTAAAGGCTTTGCAGCTGGTTAATTTGCATATGAATTTATTTACAATTTATTTACAGTTCTTTCTAAAACACACCTCTAACTAGAGCAGGCTGCACAGGGCCACACTGAGTCTGATCTTTAATATCTCCAGGGACAGGGCCTCAACCACATCCCTGGGGAGCCTGTTCCAGTATTTCACCACCCTCATTGTGCATAACTTCCTCCTGATGTCCAAACTAACTCCACCCTGCTCCAGCTCCAAACCATTGCCCTCATCCTAACCTCACAGGCTCTTCTGAACAGTCCCTCCCCAGCCTGCCTGGTGGTCCCCTTCAGGTATTGAAATGCAGCTCTAAGGTTTCCCTAGAGCCTTCTCTTCTCCAGGCTGAACAGCCCCAACTCTTCCAGCCTGTCTTCAGTTACACACTTCTTTGAACAGCAAGAACACACACACTTCTCAGTATGTTTCATTAGTACAACCTAACACTGAGGGAAAAAATGTACACTACAGAACATCGTTCTCAGCTCAGCAGGTTGCCCAGGGAGGTTGTGGATGCTCCCTCCCTGGAGGTGTTTGGGGCCAGGTTGGACGAGGCCTTGAGTGGCCTGTTCTGGTGAGAGGTGTCCCTGCCTATAGCAGGGGGTTGGAACTGGATGATCTTTGAGGTCCCTTCCAACCTTACCATTCTATGATTACCCTGTCCCACAGCGGCCTGCAGAAGTGCAAGCATGACAGCGTGCAGAGGATGTATTATGCCTGAAGTACATTCACTTAGAGAACTTTTTTGGTCATTTTCTATTTTTGGTCCTATTTTTGAGGCCCTACTGTACTATTCCATCCTTTTCATCTGCACTAAACACTTTTGTGCATAGATGACTCCCTAGTTTCTGAATCATCAATAGAACCTGATGTGATTAAAGATCCAGATATCATTTGGCTCAGTGTCTGTCAATCCTGACTTGACCACAGAGGGTTTATGTATTTTTAAGTGAATCAGTGAAAAAAGCAGACCTATAAACATGTACCTCATATACTCCAGGCGGTAAACAGAAAGGAGATAGGTAGACATGGCAAAGTCCAATTTATTGATGAGGGCTGACACTTCTGGAGGAGGATCCAAGAGGTTTATTATGGTACTCCGCAGCTCATTTAGCTCAGCCTTGAAAGGAAGACACAAAGTTATCAAAGTAGGGTGGCTCTAGCATAAGTGTCCTGAAAACATTCAGCTGTTACTCTTTTTGCTTTTGAACCTTTGCAAACAACATGCCAGGATCCCTCTATCTGCAGCCTAAGACCAACTGACTCTGACTCAGCAAGTCATGGTTCTTCAAATACAGAATGAAACAGAA
Organism: Ramphastos sulfuratus; assembly: GCA_013399055.1. Classification (NCBI taxonomy): domain Eukaryota; kingdom Metazoa; phylum Chordata; class Aves; order Piciformes; family Ramphastidae; genus Ramphastos; species Ramphastos sulfuratus. Next base: position 14,622 of record WBNM01026409.1, read on the forward strand.
ATAAACACTCAGGTCAAGCTCCTTACTGAAGCAGCTGCTAGTTTCCATGCAGTTATACCAAAGAAGAAACACAGTTCCTGCACTAAATCCATGCCACTTTGATCAGCATCAACCTTGCCCAGCTTCTTGAACATCATGGATCTGCTGTGCCAATCTTTGATGTCACAGAAGTAAATACATAGACACAATGCAGATTTCTGTGTTATTTGGGAACCAAAGACATTTCAGAATCAGAATGGAAGGGGCTGGAAGGAACCTCTACAGATCCTCCAGTCCCACCCCACTGCCAAAGCAGGGTCACCCAGGGCAGGTCACACAGGAACCTCTCCAGGCAGGTTTGGAATGTCTCCAGAGAAGGAGACTCCACAACCTCTCTGGGCAGTCTGCTCAGGGGGCTGGCACCCTCACAATGAAAAAAGTTTTCTCATCTGTTCCCACAGAACCTCCTCTCTCCACCTTGCATTCCTTGCCCCTTATGCTATCATTGATAGGATAGCCTTTGAAGGACTCCTGAGTGCCTCAGGACAGTCCTTTGGATTTCTGGGTTGCTTTCCTGACCACCTTATGCACTTCCATTGGGAAGATACAGAGCTGTAGCTGACAACATCTGTTTTCATTGGCATAGGCAGTAGGAATGTTCGATGCTTGAACTAAGTCTTGCAGCAAGCACTTCACACTGCTACCACAAGTAGCCCTCAGGCAAAATCTATCCTGCAAACACTAGTGGAGAAAAATATACCAGTACAAAACCAAAGGAGAAAAAAGGAAAAAAAACCTAAGAAACCATCCCAATTAACATTTCTTTCAGAGACTGAATGTGTTGCTTCCTTTCCAAATTTGTTTGGTTTGGTTTTTAAAACAGTGCAAGTTTTGTCTGCATGATACAAAATAGAAGAACTATTAAAAGGTCTCCATCTCCATGAAAAGCTGGTTTCTACACTTAAGAAAAACAGTGTAGCTGTCACCCTGGCCACTTGTATTAAACACTAAACCCAATGCCAAGTCATTGATGTAGGTTGCTGTCCTAAGTATAGTGTAACCAAGCCAATTTCACTAACAGGAGGCAGGTTGAATCATGATTGTGCTATTGGACTAAACCCTGTTACTGTATCATTCAAGACTGATGGACATTATGGAAGAAGAGAAGAGGAGAAATGAACTCTTACAGAAGTCACAGTGTCATTCTTCATCGCAGAATTGTACTGAAGGACAGACCGAAGCGGTTCTTTGCTGGGAAATGTGAGTAATGGAGACTTGGTGGCAATTTCACACACCCCTTCATACCATTCTTCTGGCCAGAGACCTGCAGCACAGTATGAAGAGGAAGGTGGGGTCAGAAAGAACAACAATATTCAGATTCCAGTGATACAACACGGGGCAACAGGTGCAAGATTGAGCAGGGGAAGTTCCATGTGAACATAAGGACAAACTTTTTCACTGTGTTGGTAACAGAGCCCTAGAAGAGGCTGCCCAGAGAGGTTGTGGAGTCTTCTTTCCTGGAGACATTCAGAACCCACCTGGATGTGTTCCTATGTGGTCTGCTCTAGATGGTCCTGCTCTAGCAGTGGGGTTGGACTGGGTGATCTCTTGGGGTCCCTTCCAGCCCCTAGCATCCTATGACTCACAAGGTCATCTGGCATCATCAAGCTTTGTGCTCCTTTCCAGGGCCAGTTTTTCATGCATTTGAGAACAAACACTCAACCCCAGCAATACAACTTCTGAACATAACATCTTTAGGTAATTGCAAATGAAGTTTCTCAGTGGGCAAGAAGTTTCTACCTGATTACCTCATGTGTCTAATCTTCCATTTCAGGGACCTAGCTACCAAAACTCCTCCTTCACTAAGGCTGATTCGCTGTATTAGCTTGGAAAAAGAAAATCTAAGCATGAGAAGAAGTTGTGCTGTGCTCAATCTTCTAGCAAAACAGAGCAAGATGTAAAGAAATCCTACCAGAGAACTGTCCTGTAGGCTGTTCGCTTTGTAATGTCTTTATGCCTCTAACTTTTCCTCAGCCTGCTGTCACCAGATCACAGTGACACTTAGACTCATCGAGAATTTAAATATGAGCAACAAAGTGGTGCTGTCTGAAATGACTCTACCTGATCCTTCCACAGCAAAGCCCATCAACACTGAATACAGCCAGAAGTCACGGAACAGCTTCTGCAGCCTGGGCTTGGCCTCCTTGATGGGTGGCAAGCGTCTGGTGAGCTACCAAAGAAATAAAAATGAACATCAGAAAATGGCAGGAGCTGTGACAATTAAATTCTATGCTAAGAAATTAATTCATGCACCTTCTTTACTGGGATATACAAAGGTAATGTTCTTTGGCACCTATTAAAAACACCATTCCATAGTCAGATTGGAGAAAGTGATTAGATCTTGGCAGAGTATCTGAGATGTCAGTATTTGAGATGCCTGCTGTCAGAATTTCCTTTTCTGTACACACTGCTGACACAGTAAGCTCTGAAGAGAAGCCATAACATCAGTGTAGTATCAAGTGCAGACAGCAAGAGCCCAGGTGTGTCCTTTAGACTGTGCTGAAGACAATGCCATGCAGCTTTGCTGCGGTGCAAAAGGAACTCCAACCCAAATAAATATTAGTCAGTCATATTTCTGGCTGCTATTGTTTATTAACTTGGTGGAAATACATAGAGGCACCAACTGGGGTTCTTTCCTTGTTTGCTCCCACGCACAAAATGACATCAGTTCTGGAGAATTTACTATCTAAACAAGCAAGCAAAGGAGCATTTTCAACACATTTGTTAATGTTCTCTGATGCTTTTTGCAAAAGCAGCTGCTGCCACTGGAGGAGCAGAGTTTATACTTCCAAGTCAACGTGACAATGCAATTTTAGATAAATTCCTAACCCAAATCTCCGAATTTGTTACCCTAAAAAGTGTTTGGAGGAGGGGCAGTGTTCAAAAAGTGAAAGACGTGGCTCATTAAACTGCAAGAGTTATTCCATATGACTGTGGTTTGTTACTGTGACATTTATTAAGGAAATATTAGATATTAATCTGTTTTATTAATCTTAGTTTTCTCTAACTGTACAATAATTCTCTTGAGGTGTGAAGAAAATGTTTATGAAGAAAATATGAGATACTGATCTAGCTTTAAAATCTTAGTTTTTCTCTAACTGCAAAATAATTCTCTTGAGGTGTGAGAGCCAGCAGTACTTCAGTAAAAAAATCTATAAAGTCAACTTTGGATGTATTTGTAAATGATGAGGCAGGTTATTCATTTAATAAACAACAACAACAAATCCCTCTGTTACAGTATCACACAGTATCACAGTATAGCAAGGTTGGAAGAGACCTCAAAGATCATCAAGTCCAACCCACTACCACAGACCTCAAGACTAGACCATGGCACCAAGTGCCACGTCCAAACGTGCCTTGAACAGCTCCAGGGACGGTGACTCCACCACCTCCCTGGGCAGCCCATTCCAGTGGGGAATGACTCTCTCGGTAAAATTAATCTGTGTTTAAGCTGGTGAGTGGCACTATGAGAAAGAGCTGCTTGTGCAATGCACTCTTGCATTCATATAACACTGCCTGCTGAAGCCTGAACACAACTGCAGCAGCCTCAATCATATTTGCAGCCAAGATCCAGCACAAAACAGCACTGATGTGGCTTTTCCCAGGCACTAACTGTCAAGTTTACGTTTGTGCTTGACTTTGAAACTTTCCACACACACTCCTGCTGCTCAAAGATCTTCCTCAAAAGCCAGCAAGTACCTGCAAAGCTGTAAAAGCAGCTCAGCAAACAGCATTCAATCCAGCAGGGATCACTAGGCAAGGGAGGGATTTTGGCTGACGAAGTAAGTTTAGCAGTGTTTGGTTTAGAGAAATGTTTACTTTGGGAGACACACAAAAAACTAGCGTCAAAGTTCAGATTTAAACTCAGCCATTCCCCTAACTTGAGCTACTCAACGCATCCTTTCTGTACAGTGGCTTAAAAGGTAAGCTTCATTTCCATCTGCTCTTTTAGGTAGATCTGACCAAAGATGATTACATTGCAGCATGGGGGAATGTTTCAGCTGTGTTAGTGCTGCTAAGGAGTAACTGGACGCTGGTGAAGGTGATAATGTAAAGCTGGGAACTGCTTACAACAAATTTTTCTGTGCCAAAAGCTGCAAACATCCCTCAATGGACAGAGGATCTCAGCCCTAAGGGCCTCACTTCTGGGGGCGGGGAAAAAAAAAAAAGCCACGATTTTACAAAGAGACAGTAAGAAAAAAGCCTGATTTGAGTCATTCAGCCACAGTACAAAAAGTACCTCCTGCGGAACCTTTCTTGCTGCAAAAGAATTAATTTTGGGGTTTCTTTTTGTATAAGATTATCACCTTAAATGCTTTCAGGATTTCAGCTTAATTATTTCAGGGGGAAGACTTTTGAATATTAAATTGTTCAGTTACTTCTGTCCAGCTACAATCTGTTTGAAAATGTTTTTCCTTTGAGCATTGCTTTTATTCATGGGTATGCATACCTTTATTGCACTCCTAAGGAACAGCTCTTTGGACTATTTGCCAAATTAAAACCCATTCTAATTAACACCACAGTGAAGGTTTTGTTTTAACAGTGCAGTCCCCACTAACGGTGTTCATTACAAGCGCACATCTCTCTCCACGTTTGCTGCTAACCCCCTAGATCTCCATTCCATCCCATTTCAGCTTTGCTTTTTCAAAAACACTCCCATCAAGCTCCCCATTTTATCTCGTAGCTACAAAATGTCTGTTTTTCAAATGCTTCAGTACATGTCAGCCTTCTGGTATGCTTCTTTAGCAGCTGCCTAGTCCCTCCTCCTCCCTAGCTCAAATCTTCAAACTTCTCTTCGCATCATGTTTTTAGCACACCCTACTAACATAGCTAGCACAGATATGAAGCGCTGCAGGTTTGTAAATAAAGAGTCCACACCTTCTAGGTAAGGAGGTTTGTCACTGTTGAAATATGCCAGTAATGACAACTTCCACAGGAGGAGGTCAAGTGGTTCTTTGGCAGACTAGAGGCTTTATGTAAGCCAACCTGATTACCAGTAAAACAGTTCAGCACTGTGCCACTGAAAGCAATGCTGTCAAAGAAGGCAACTGTAGACCTTCTGCTGTGCCAGAATTCAGCATGGACCTAAAATTAAGGAGCAGATAATTGACATGTAATTACCCTACCCTGTCTCAACCGCATTTTGTTGTCTTCCAGGTTTTGACCTGTCAGAATGAAGTTCCTATTTCATGTGCTTGCCTTTGCTCTCATCGTAACCTCCACGTTTGGTGGAGTCAAGGACTTCATTGAGCATTTTGAGAGTCTTAAAAATGCACAAGCAGCTGAAAATGGGACCTACGATATGTCAGAGTTACCACCGGAGTTCCACAGGGAGAACACTATCACTAATGACTTGATTGCTGAAGAGGAGGAGGAAGAGGACTATCTGGACCTTGACAAGATACTGGGGGAAGATGACTATGGTGACATTATTGATGCTGGCCCATACATGGTTTCTGAAATTCAGCAAGGAAATATTCTCGAGCTATTCCAAGGCAAAACCAGAATCCAGCGCCTCAATATCCTCAACGCCAACTTCGGCTTCAACCTCTACCGCAGCGTGGCAGACAAAGCCAACTCTTCAGACAACATTCTCATGGCCCCTGTGGGCATTTCCACTGCGATGGCAATGATTTCTCTGGGGCTGAAGGGTCAAACCCAGCAGGAAGTGTTATCAGTTCTCGGCTTCCAAGACTTCATTAACGCCAGCAGCAAATACGAGCTGATGACCGTTCACAACCTCTTCCGCAAGCTCACTCACAGGCTCTTCAGGCGCAACTTCGGTTATACACTGAGGTCTGTCAACGATCTTTACATCCAGAAGGACTTCTCCATTCTGAATGATTTCAGAAGCAACATGAAAACATTCTATTTTGCTGATGCCCAACCAGCTGATTTTTCAGATCCCAACTTCATCACTAAAACCAACGAACGCATCTTGAAGCTGACCAAGGGATTAATAAAGGAAGCTCTGGTGAACATAAACCCTACTACGCTGATGATGATTCTCAACTGTCTTTATTTTAAAGGTAAGAAGCTGTTCTTTCACTCTTAGCAATGGATGTTCTCAGTTTGCAACTCACTGCATACTTCATTACACATCCCAGACTGATCCCTCTGCTCCACTCTGGTGAGACCCCACCTGGAGTACCGCATCCAGTTCTGGAGCCTCTGATACAGGAAAGATCTGGAGGTGCTGGAGAATGTCCAGAGAAGGGCCATGAGAATGATCAGAGGGCTGGAGCTCCTCTGCTATGGAGACAGACTGAGAGAGTTGGGGCTGTTCAGTTTGGAGAAGAGAAGGCTCTAAGGAGCCCTTCCAGTATCTGAAGAAGGCTACAAGAAAGCTGTTGAGGGACTTTTTAGGGTGTCAGGTAGTGATAGGACTGGGGGGAATAGAGCAAAACTAAGAGTGGTTAGATGCAGATTGGATGTTAGGAAGAAGTTCTTCCCCATGAGGGTGGTGAGAGACTGGAACAGGTTGCCCAGGAAGGTGGTGGAAGCCTCATCCCTTTAAGTTTTTTAGGCCAGGCTGGATGTGGCTCTGGGCACCCTGATCTAGTGTGAGGTGTCCCTGCCCATGCCAGGGGGTCTGGAACTGGATGACCTTTGAGGTCCCTTTGGAACCTGACAGTTTTATGATGCTGTGAAATTAAATCCATTCCACAGTTCAGAAAAGCTTATCAGCTCCCTCATTAAGAAGAATCTCTATTATTAACCTGTTGTGGCATGGTTCTGCAGCACCCTGACATTCTGCCAATGGCCTGAAGTTAGTGGCTATAGTACAAACACAGCAAATGCTTGCTACATCAAAACCTTATAGTCTAAAAGGGAGACTAAAGAACAAGACATGAATGCAGAATAGCTTCCAAAAGCACAAGTTCTGTAAGGGTCTCAGATGGTGAGGTGTTGATTCATGGTTAAGTTATCAGTTACCTTCAGTGCTGCTTCAAGTTAATGGCTTCACTGAAAGGGTACAGGTTGATTGCACATCACACTCAACATTTCTGAGGTATTCAGGATAGAAATTACTATAAAGAATTTCAGCTTAAAGTATGTGTTTTTAATATGAGCAGAGCACAACCCTTGTCAACAAGCTAAAGATAATAACCAGAAGAGTATTCTACAGTTCAAAGCAAAATGCACTCACTGCTTGGAATACTCCTCTCACCTGGCATGGATAGGCTGAACAGTTAAAGAGGCCTGAAGGAAGGACTGCACAAGAAAGTCTTACCAGAACTGCTTCTTTTCTGTAAATTTGAACTGAGAGGCTGTGGTGAGATTTTCAATGGGAGTTATCTGCCTAGGGTTGAATGTTAGTGAACTTTTCCACACATCATTTGATGGCATTGAAAGAGCAAGAGGTGGGAGGGACTGAGGAATTCCTGCCCTTTAGGAAGAAAATCAGATAAAGGTGACTTAAAGCACTGCTAAGGATAGACAGATCATAGAATCATTCAGGTTGGGAAATATCCTTGAGAGCACGAGGTCCAACCATTAACCCTACTCAACCAAGTTCACCACTAAACCCTATCACTAAGCACCGCATCTAAACACCTTTAAACACCTTCAGGGATGGTGACTCCACCACCTCCCTGAGCAGCCTGTTCCAATGCTTGACCACTTTTTAAGTGAAAAATGTTTCCCAATTTCTAGCCCAAACCTCCCCTGGTGCAGATTAAGGCTGTTCCCTCTTGTTCCATCACTAATTGCCTGTGAGAAGAGACCAGCGCCCACCTCTCTGTACTGTTCTTTCAGAAGGATCAATGAAGTACACCATGCTCCTTTTCTTTCCTGGCTTTTTCCCAGTTACATCCCTGCTTCCAGGAAACAAATGCCCCAGGGCCTTCTTACACCTCCCTTCTCAACACTTTGCTTACAGGAACATCATCCCTATAAGCTTAATGTACTTTCCAAAGTGTTACTTCCTTACCACTTGTCTCTTTAAACACCTGAAGCAGTCCTTAGCATAAGATCCAAATGATCCCCTGTTCTGAAGTACCATCTAAAAGGGACTCATTTGTGTCCTTAAGTACACCTCTGATGATCCCACCACAGGAAATACATGGCCACCCTAAGAGAAGGATTATGCAAAGTGAAACAGATACCTCATCTTCTCACCATCTGGGGTTACTCTGTAAATACTTCAACACATATGCTCTCTCCAAATAATAAAACATCACCAAAAATGCAAACGTTTCAGTACTGGACCTCTTGAGTCAACAAGACCAGAAAGTCTTTTGGTTCTTTCTTTACCCCGTGGAATCCTGTTAGTCCCAGCTGCCTTGGTGCTGTCTGCTGAAGGCTACAATTTCTAACCCTCAATCCCCAAAGATCAGTTCAACATGGCCCTTTCCCATGCTTTTATCTTACGGTGATGGTCTCCCAACAATTCCATTGTGAGTGGAACTGACCTTTTCAAAAGCAATTTCTGCTCTTGCTTTCCTAGCAGTCCTTCCAGACGTGCTGATTTTTGTCCACATCTCTCTCTTTACAATATTTGCACTGTCTGGAACACTGCAGACAAGCTCTGTCACACCCTTGGAGCTAAGAAGCCTACAAGTCTTCTCAAGGACACACAGATGCTCACTAGAGATGATACTGAGCAAGGGGATACTTGCCAAGGATGACACTCGATGCTGTCATCAAGTCTCAAGCTCCTTTTATATTAAGCATCATCAAGAAGCTTTTCTATATTCCCAGAATGATGTAGCTTGGTAAGAAGCAAGATTTATCTTGTATAGGTGTCCAATCTACTCCCAAGTGAGATGCACCCTCCCTTCTGCAGAGGTGCAAAGAAGCATTTATGAGCTTCCAGTACCTGAAGGGAGCCTACAGGATTGTCAGAGAGGGACTTTTTTAAGGGTGTCTATAGACAGGCCAAGGGGGAATGGTTTGAAGCTGAGGGACAGTAGGGTTAGACTGGAGCTTAGGAAGAAGTTCTTCAGTATGAGGGTGGTGAGACTCTGGAATAGGTTGCCCAGGGAGGCTGTGATTGTCTCCTCCCTGAAGGTGTTCAAGGCCAGGGTGACTGAGGCTTTGAGCAGCTAAGTCTGTCTGAGAGGTGGGCAGGTTGCAGCAGATCACAGATCACAGGATGTCAAGTGTTGGAAGGGACCCAAAGACATTGAGTCCAACCTCCCTGCCAGAGCAGGACCATAGTGTCTAGCTCAGGTCACAGAGGAATGCATCCAGACAAGCCTTGAAAGTCTCCAGAGAAGGAGACATCACTACCTCTCTGGGGAGCCTGTTTCAGGCTATGGAAGGGTCTGTGACCCTTACAGTAAAGAAGTTCCCCCTTGTGTTGAGGTGAAACCTCCTGTGCTGCAGCTGTGATTTCTGAGGTCCCTTCCAACCTGAGCCATTCTAAGATTCCTCTCAAGGAGGAGCAGGCTCTTTAAGCCATGGTTTATGACAGCATGACAAATTTAGAAGGGTCCAAATCTGCTTCTATAAGATTCTAGCCACAACTGTAAGAGAGAATTCAGTCAGGAAACAACTTCTGCTACCACAGATGGATCTAAAAGGTATCCTGTTGGGAAGATCCCAAACAGGATGTCATAAAAGTCAAAGTGCCAACTGGTTTCAGCTGACCCCAGAGGCACACATGCCTCCTGCTGCAGCACAGTATTCAACCTCAAGACAAATGCATCTGCAAAAGTGAACTCAAGGAAAAAAAAAAAAAAACCAACAAAGTTTTCCAGCCTCTCTTTTACTAGGAAAAACTGAGGAGTGTTTCTCAGGTGATGAAGAGCTGCTGAAGCTCCCACAGCAGCTTTGTGTCATTAGCTAGCTAGAGTCCTATACCTCTGAATTCTGCTTCCTGAAAGCTAGAATGTGTTTTTTTCCAGAGAATTAAGCCAATCAGTTTGGGAACAGCATCGTCCATTTTATAGCTCATTCTCTTCAGAATATTAACTGGAACATGAATCACTTCTCAAGCTGCTCCTATCAGAAGAAACTATGAGAATGAAAGTTGAACTTCAGACATTCTTTTATTACTTCACAATTGAGTAAAGCTAGATTCACAGATTCATAGAGCAGTTTGGGTTGGCAGGCACCTTCAAGATCATCCAGTCCCAACCACGTGCCACGGGCAGGGGCATCTCCCACTAGCCCAGGTTGCTCAAGGCCTCATCCGACCTGGCCTTGAACAGCTCCAGGGAGAGGGCATCCCCAAGCTCCCCGGGCAAACTGTTCCAGTGTGTCACCAAAGATGAAGGAGCACAGAATCACTTGCAACCTTTTGAAGAAAGGTTACCAATGAATGTTAACTTGTACTCTCCACACAGCTACAGCCACACTCCTCAGGTATCTCCTTGCCAATGCTGCCCCAAAATCCTGAGTTTTAACAGCAAATACCAGTAACTCTATTTCCGCTCTAAAATTCCAGCTTTCTCTGCCTATTAGGGAAAAAAAAAGGAATGTTTTTGCCAGAGCCTGAGTCCTCAAGAAAGATTAACAGCACTGCTTTGAAAAAAACACCTCCCCTTACACAGTCAATAAATATTTGTGTACCCAAACAATCTTCACACAATAAGATTCAAAACCTGATGGCAAAGTTTCTGGGCTGCAAACCAGGCTGATTTGTATTCTTTGAGCATAAACCTGTCAGGATGCTGAAATCACATCAAGCTGGGCCACAGAACAAAAGAGTCAACATCCAAAACTCTTCAGGATGTCTTAACACAGAAGGTTAACTGGGTAGAATGGACAAAGCCAAGGTGATGCCTTCAGCACATAGTCTATTATGCAAAGTGAAACCAGACATTATTCAGCTTGATGTTTCTGAGGCTTGAAATGGTCTGGTTTCCAGAATCAGATCTCTCAGGAAATCTCTCTTACATGTCTCAGCTATGTCAGTTGTTTTGCTAGGTGTAAATCCTGTTGAATGGTTTGAATCTATTTGAACTTTGTCATTTCTAAGTTCCTTGTAGGGAAAAAAATAGGACACACCCAGCTCTCTGAAACCCCCAGTTTGTGTCCACCTGCTTTTGCAATTCAGAACATCCAAATAAGACAAATGTTAAGTTAGAAAGCAAGCCAGGAATTTTACAGTGACTTTAAAACTTGTCTTATGGAGGCTTCATTGAAATCAAACTCCTACAGTAATTACCAATTCTCAGGAGTTTAAACTTAATGTAACCACTTATTCTGTTTTACTAAAAGAGGACCTTGGGGTTCTTTGCTTCTCTGTCTTCTGCACTGTATTAACAGGAACTTGGGAGAATAAGTTTCCAGTGGAAATGACCACCAAGAGAAGTTTCCGCCTCAACGAGAAGCAAACCATAAAGGTTCCCATGATGCAGACTAAAGGAACCTTTCTAGCTGCTGCAGACCCTGAGCTAGACTGTGGTGTGATCCAGCTGCCCTTCGTGGGGAACATCAGCATGCTGATTGTGCTCCCACACAAACTCTCTGGCATGAAAGCCCTAGAAAAGCAGATAACACCTCAAGTGGTGGAAAAATGGCAGAAGAGCATGACAAACAGGTACCTGCTGCAAAGTCTTAGTGTATTTTCTTGATGAGACTGGCAAGGGTAAGTAAAGGCCACAGAAAATAACAGATGACATTTTTGTTCAAAAACACTGAAATCCTCCCCCCCACCAAAGATGGATTTACTAGCCAAAAAATCAGGAGCAGTGATCTCTTAAATGCTGTCAAGAAATCAAGGTGGCAAATTCTAATGAGGTTCCAAAATTTGTTCTATTAGGTATTTAATGTTGTAGATTTTAAGAGAAAGTTCTTACTGATCAAATTCACAATAAACAGGAAAAACACAGGAGTCAGGCTTGGTTGTGCAGAATAATCTCAATCAGCCAGAAAGCAGCCTGGGTTTATCTCAGCACTGTGCATTTCAGCCTAGCAGCTGTGCAAAGGCACATGTGTGGTAAGCAGCAATGGACATCATAACCATAGGAGAGAAAAAATGATCCAGCCTGTCTTCTGCAAGGTGACAGCCTAGGCAGCATCTGCCTGCAGACTGGATAAAAAGATAAAAGGGGCTGATCTGATGTGCTGTTCAGGAAGCCAACTTATTTCTATACTATATAAGAAGTTACAAATCTCCAGTTTAGTACTCCAAGCATTTGACAGTTTGACATTTACTGCAAGTACACACAGCCATGTACTGAACTGCTCTAAGTCATGGCTTTTACACAGCTAAACAAGGTAAATCAGCACAGGGAAACATTAAACTGACAAACTACAAGTTTGGGGAGAGGAATTAGTTAGCCAAACAGTAGCAGTGCCCAAGATTTGCAGGTAACAGCCCTGTGTATTTCTGTGTCCTACTGGCTGAAGACAGCAAAAAAACCAAAGCTCAACAGATACGTAAAGTAATGGAGTCAGGCAAACATGGACCTCCTCAGTGACTTTTCATTTCTGTTTCTATTTTCACTAGAACAAGAGAAGTGGTTCTGCCTAAATTCAAACTGGAGAAGAGTTATAACTTGATTGGTTATCTGAAATCCATGGGAATAGAAGAACTGTTCAGTGAAAACGGCGACTACTCCGGTATAGCAGATGAGAAAGTCACCATTGACAGGGTATTTACTCCTCTTTTTAGTTCCTTTCTGATGATACTGCAGCACCTGAAAACATGGCAGCACTGCACAAATCAGAGAACCACAGAAAAGTTTGGGTTGGAAGGGACCTTAAAGATCATCTCATTCCAACTCTCCTACCTCCCATGAGCCCAGGTTGCTCATCTAACCTGGCCTTGAACACCTTCACGGAGGGAGCAACCAATGACCTCCCTGGGGAACCTGTTCCAGTGTCAGCACCCTCACTAGGAAGACTTTCTTCCCAACACTCACAAATAGTCTTCTTCCTCACCTTCCTTGGAGAACACAAAAGGGATGTGGGTTTCTCTTCCTGCCCCTGTCTATTCCTATGGTCAGCAACATGCTTAATCTGATGTCAAAGACACTAAAAGCTGTAGTCAGTCAGGAACAAGCCCTCTGAGGAGAGGCCGAGGGAGCTGGGGTTGGTTAGTCTGGAAAAGAGGAGGCTCAGGGGAGACCTGAAGGGAGGTCATAGCCAGCTGGGGTTGGTCTCTCCTCCCAGGCAAGCAGTGACAGAACAAGAGGACACCACCTCAAGCTGTGCCAGGGCAGGTTTGGGCTGGACATCAGGAAGACATCTCTGCATCAAGAGTGATTGGCATTGGAATGGGCTGCCTTGGGGAGGTGGTGGAGTCACCATCCCCGGAGGCGTTTAAAAGGAGACTGGATGAGGCACTTAGTTCATAGAAGGTGTTAGGAGATAGGTTGGACTCTATGGCCTCGAAGCTCTTTTCCAACCTGGTTCATTCTCTGATTCACAGCCCAAGCCCAAAGGCTTGCTGCTGTGTAGGAGTTATCAGAAAGAGCGTCACAAGGGATCCACATGTCGGGTATGGAGCTGGGGAAGGCTGTGAGCACCTCATGAGTCTGTTTATGAGATCCTCAATTTCTTTCCTTCACTTGTTTCGTTTAACCAGTTCAATCACCAAGGCACAATAACTGTGAACGAGGAAGGCACAGAGGCTGCAGCAGTGACCACTGTCGGGTTCATGCCTCTCTCCACCCAGATTCGCTTCATTGTTGACCGCCCCTTTTTGTTCCTCATCTACGAGCACCGTACCAGCTGCCTCCTCTTCATGGGCAGAGTTGTCAACCCAGCCAAGTCTTAAGAGCAGAGAAGGCCTCCACCAGGCTGTTAGACACATTACTATCCCAGTATCGTAAAGGAAATGTTGTTGTCATATTATCTAACACAGAAGCTACAGGTAGCAAAAGAAAGTAGATTATCTGCAGGTAGCTTCACAGGGATGGACTCACAGCAGCAGGTAATTTGACTGCAGTTTTAAATGGTTAGTGCCAGGTATTGATACAAGTGTATACAAAAACCAACAAAGTAACTTTGTGTTTCTATTTCAGTGTACAAAATATAATCAATAAAATACTTAGACTATCTGGATTCTTCAAGTTTAGCTCTACATTTGTGCCAGGATGCCTATTTACAATCAATAGGAATAAGGAGGTGCAGAACACCTGAGCAGCCTCAGAAGCCTGAGTCTCTCCTGGGTGTTTTACACAATCTACCTTGCAAAAGAACAGGCCTCTACATTCTTTCTTTTGCTTGCATAACTGAACGGTCAGCAGACTTACACATCATGAACCTTGTGGACTGGTGTACCAAATAACAGGAGACAAAAAAGAATGAAATGTAAACGGATTCACTACTTTTCCCCAGCCTAACTTGCATGGTTTCAATACAGTTCTCTCATCTGCTCAGTGCAAGCTGTATCAGCATTAGGTCAGCCAAGTAAATCACATAAAAATCCTTAGAGCACTTTTTCTAGTGAAAGCAACTCAAAAGCCTTCTTGCACCAGCTCAACACAGAACCAGACAATGGTTTGGGTTGGAAGAGACCTCCAAAGCTCATCCAGTCCAAACCCCCTGCAGTCAGCAGGGATATCCTCAACCAGATCAGGTTGCTCAGAGCCTTGTTGAGCCTCACCTTGAAGGTCTCCAAGGACAGGGCCTCAACTACCTCCCTGGGCAACCTATACCAGCGTTCCAGCACACTTATGGTGCAGAACTTGTTTCTCACATCCAATCTAAACCTGCTCTTCTCCCATTTCAAACCATTGCTCCTTGTGCTGTCACTGCAGGCCTTTGGGCACAGTCCCTCTGCAGCCTTCCTGCAGCTCCCTTCAGGTACTGGAAAGCCTCTGTTAGGTCTCCCTGGAGCCTTCTCTTCTCCAGCCTAAAAACAACCCCAGCTCCCTCAGCCTCACAGCAGAGGTGTTCCAGTCTCCTAATGATTTTTGTGGTCCTCCTGTGGACCTGCTTCATCAGGTCCATGTCCTTCCTGTGTTATATATCTCCTGATGCTCCCTACAGAAGTGCCATTTACAGTAATTCCAGCACGTGTTAAGAAGAGCTGGTAGTGACTAGGAAGCTGAGATGTTTCCCTGTTCCTGACTCACACTGTACTTACTTGTAAGCTCCCCATGAGGGGGACAATTTTCAGTACTAAAGGTTCCCAACAGCAATCACTAACATTCACCCACATATTTTGTTGCTTTATCTATACTCTAAAAGAAAAGAATATTCAAGAGTAAATATTCATGTCCCAGAACTTAATTTATCAATGATTAAATTGGCTGAAGTATCTGAAACAGAGGTTTTTTGAGATCTATGTAAAAGGAATTATTCAAGAAAAAGAGCTCCAGCAGAAAAGCAAATCAGCTACTGCTCAAAACTCCTGATCTTCATACATTGTGCAACCAAGTCAAATATTTGCTTCAACCACCATAATGTAACCATTAACTCCTGCTTCAGATTCTGGCACTATCTGACTGCATTTAAAGGTCACAAAGATTAAGAAAAATGCAGTTATCCCCAGCTCTTCAGAACCAATCTACCATCAATATAAATCTGAAACAGAAGAGTAACCTCATAACTTTGACACTAAGTCTCTAACAAGCACTAACCTGTTCTCAATCTGCTTTCACTCAAATCAGTGCTGGCATTAGTGATTGCTGAAAAGTGAGACTCACTAGAATGGATCTCCCAACCCAGGAGCAGCCACTACGTGCAAAACCTGAGCACCTCATGAGTAACAGCAACGCAAGACAGTGACAAACACACTTCTGTACAGCTAGAGTCTGGCCCTGGTAAACTCAGGAAGAGCTGATGCTGGAAGCTGGTGGAAGAGACAGGAGAAGGAAAGGAGCAGTCCTTTGATCTTTAACTGGTGCTAAGTTTAGGTTCTTTGAAAAGCTTCAGTAAAGAGGTCTGGGAGAGCAGAGTATGAAATGAGTTATCTGTTTCTGCTTGTTAATGGCTGTGTAGTATAAGCGAGCTGCAAGCAGGCATGCTGGCTGCAGGTTTATAAGAGCTATTCTCATCAGCTGTGCAGGAGAATTCAACTTCAGGAGGGAAGAAAGTCATGTGCTGGGTAGGTTTTTTTGTTTATTTGTTCTTCAGTAAGTTTGTTTCTAGGTCTTTTAGACTCCTTTTTGGAGAAGATACATCAGTCAGGCAAGCAGTCTTACTGACCTGGAAACCCACCCTGGACACAGTAAATGCTCTGTTGGAGATCTAAAAGGGTTGCACACCAAGTTCTGACTGAATTTTCAGTTACACTTTGGCAAACTACTATGCTAATTGTTAATCAAACTGTTTGACCATGAAAGAGCAGCAATATATCATGCATGCAAGAAAAATTGCTTGCAACAAACCAAACACTGGATACTCACCACAGCAATAACAGGAATGAGCACACCCAGATTCCCTGCGCTGCTGGAAGCCTGGAACAGAAAAAGGAACTTATCAAAACATCTCCAAAAGCATTTCTAAAATACTTGCTGCAAGACTTAGTTCAAGCATCGAACATTCCTACTGCCTATGCCAATGAAAACAGACACTGCCAACTACAGCTCTGTATCTTCCCAGTGGATGTGCACAAGGTGGTCAAGAAATCCAAAGACAGCCTGAGACATCCAGGAGTCCTTCAAAGGCTCTTCTCAGTGATGTCCAAGGACAGGACAAGGGGCAAGGAGTGCAAGCTGGAGCAGAGGAGGTTCCATGTCAACATAAGGAAAAACTTTTTTGCTGTGATGGTGTTGGAGTCCTGGAGCAGGCTGCCCAGAGAGGATGTGGAGTCTCCTTCTCTGAAGACATTTCAAATCTGCCTGGATGTGTTTCTGTGTGGCCTGTCCTTGGGTAATCCTGCTCGGGCAGGGGGGTTGGATGAGACAATCTTTCAAGGTCACTTCCAACCCCTAACATCCTAAGGTTCTGTGAAAACAGCTTCTGAGGTGAATCCTAATGGACTGAAATGTCCCTGATGGAAAGGAGGTTTTCCTCTTTCAGCACAAGGTCTATTTGGAAGTCAGATATTATCCCTTGAGCTAAAGGGGGTGACAAAATATTCACTGATGCCATGTCTACTCTGACATCCACCAACTGCAAGAGAAATGCTCCAATTAAATGGGTGGCCACAGACAAGTGTCACATGTTTGCCAAAAGTCTAATATTACTACCACAATTAAGCCAAAAACAACAAGTCTGCAAAAAGACACCACACTCAATGATGATTCCAGCAGGGTGAGCTGCCTTCTCCACTGAAATATAAGAAGCAGGAAAAACAAATCTCCCTTCACTCATGAGGATGCTTTCAATTACACTCCACACAATGAGTGCATTTGCTCTTGGAAAAAGGAAGGGGCAAGGGGAGGAAGGGGTGATGGGAGGAAAGAAAGAAGAAAAGAGGAAGGAGAGGAAAGTGCACACAAATAGTTTAGAGATGAGACAATAAGGCTGCAACCCAGCTCAAACACATTCCAGTTATCTTTCCTGTAGTGTCTGAGATAAAGCAAAACAAAACACAGACCCTTAGATGTTTTTGAAGGTAATGACACCACTCAAGTCACTCTAAGGGGTAGAAAGGACTGGAGAAAAGGTCACTGTAACTCTTGCTAGCATCAGGACACACCAAACTGCTGCAGTCTGAGTAGAGATGCAAGCTGAGACAGGCAGAATAGTGAATCAAGAGTGCCCCACTAAAACCTACTACCAGTATCTTCAGAATAAAGAAACACTGCCTCCTAGCTCAAATCCACGACAAATCAAGCACAGATTTTCCCATCTGCAGGTATCCTTAGGTCAGTGCATTTAAAAAGATCTCTATTTCAAAGCCACTCAAATTTACCCTTCTGCAAAGCATTCCTACCCTACCAAAGGCAGAAGTCTCCTCTTTCCCTGGCAAGCTTTTTGTTGTAAACTTACTCTATAAATAAAGCACTCCTAAAATTCTCAGCAGAGAATTTAAATAAATGTTTTTTGCACTTCACTGCACTGTTTGCATTTTAAGCCTGCATCAGCTTGGATCTTGGGGAAAAAAAAACCAAAAAAAAACCAAACCTAAATCAAGCTGCATCCACTTACAGCAATTCAAGATCAAACAGGATGACAAAAACTGGCTACATCCAGCTGCAATTTGGCCTAATGACTTCCTGACATCCTTTCCAAGATGCATTTTCCTATGATCCCATGACACCACTAGAATTAGAATTCTGTCACATCTAAAGACACTCCAAGAAGTATTATGAGGAGTTCAGGACTCAGCATTCTGTATTTCCCTTTGCAGCTCTGTCTCCAACAGCTCAGCACTCCAGATGGTCTCCTCAGTCTTGCACGAATCAGACTCAGCTGGACAACAGGGACACCACTGCTTTAGCTCAGATACTACACACAGATTTGCTAGGTGTTTGAAGGGCACTCAGTTCATGATCAGAACAATCTTAGGTTGAAGGAAGTCTGGTTTTCTTATGAGTGTGGGGTTGGTTCACAGAAGACTCTCTTTACTTGTGCTGACTGTATAAATGCAGAGCTCCATCCAGTTAAAAAGCAGTGAATATAAACCAGCGAATATCTGACCTTCAGTGCTGGTCCTTTTTCACTTGCTCTCTCACTGGCTCTCTTTCCTTCCAGCCCAAGCTGAACAAACAGCTCCAGCAAGTTCATCAGAAGTTCATCCACAAGGTGTTCTCCTTGAATGTTAGCAGCAATGTTAGCGAGGGCATTAATGACGGCTAAGGAGCAGTGCCTGAGGAGAGAGAACAGCTATGAACAAGCAGCTCCCCAGAGCTCTGTATTTTCAGTGCTTTCTTCATAATGTGCTAATAACTCCTGCAACTGACAGTTTTTCACTCAGGAGACCTGGTTTGGCTCTTTTTATGAATGATGGCACATCACTTTGCTGCTAACTGAAATGCAATCAGCACTGAAGTGAAAATTTATTTGTAAACTTTGGTCTCCAGAGGACACTTCACCTTTGATGCTGTCACAGCCAAAAGGACATCAATTTCCTGTAGCAGGTATGGCTGCAGCCAACGAGCAGTAAAGAGTTGCTGGATTGGGAAAGTTCTTGAGCAGAATCAAAACTAGCATCAGTCACTGTGAAAGCTGCATTGGGCCCGAGGATGCTGAAACGTTCACAGGAACTGACCTCTTGGTTACTCACACACTACATTAAGACATATCTACCCCAACCAATGCAGTCAGGGATAGTCTTTAATCAGAACAGGAACTAAAATGCACAGTTACATACTAAGAATGGCTCACATTTAATCCCTAACAGGTACTGGGACCACATTTAACAACACCCAAAATCCTCCCCATGGAAACTGCGTCAGAACTTCAGCAGCTTTTCTAAGCTAAGAGATTCATTTCCCCAGTTGGAGATAAAACAAAGCACCAATGTCAATTATCATTTAAAGACATCAGCTCCTTATGGAGGGGAAAAAAAGGAGTCAATCAATATCACCTGCAGTGAAAACCACTTTTAGGAATCCCTAGGTTACAAAGTACTGCATTTTTGAAGTAATATATTACTTTTTAGAATCAAAGAGTACTGCTTATAGCTTCGATATAAAACTTAGGCTGGGAAAAAGTGAAATTCTCTGGTCTGCCATAAAGGACACTGGGTAGAGTATTCAGACAGCTAAGGGTTACCTGT
The DNA here is from genome assembly GCA_013399055.1 of Ramphastos sulfuratus. Lineage (NCBI taxonomy): Eukaryota > Metazoa > Chordata > Aves > Piciformes > Ramphastidae > Ramphastos > Ramphastos sulfuratus. The sequence goes on from WBNM01026409.1 coordinate 34,177, forward strand.
ATCCATGATCCTTGTAATCTTTTGTGGCAGAGTAAACCACTGAGCTTGCTTTAACACTGATCTGCTGAAATAGGTTCCACACCTCCTGGTAAATGTATTGCTGTGAAAACAAAACCAAAGCCCAAATCATTAAGTAGAACTTACTGAATACAAACTCAAGAAGCTTGCAAAACACACTAAGTATTACCAAGTTCTTCTGATAGGTATCTAGTCACAGACTGATCAAGAGTTTTGGCTTCCATCAAGCACCCAGTGGAAGGGGTTTTAACTGTTCAAATTACAAAGTTCTTTAACTCCACCTTCCTGATGGACATTTTTTCTTCAACCTTCTGAGTTCTCAGAATTACATTCAGAAAAGGTAAATTCAGAAAAGGTAAATTCAGAAAAGGTAAATTCAGGTGGACAGAAGGATGCCCATGTGCCAGCAATGTGCTCTTGTGGCCAAGAAGGCCAAGGGCATCCTAGACTGGATTAGAAGGGCTGTGGTGAGTAGGCCAGAGAGGTTCTCCTGCCCCTCTACTCTGCCCTGCTGAGGCTGCACCTGGAATATTGTGTCCAATTCTGGACTCCTCAGTTCAAAAATTACCTCAGGGAACTGCTTGAGAGAGTGCAGCCCAGAGCCCCCAAGCTGCTGCAGGCAGTGGAACATCTCCTGTGAGATTCCCAGGCTGAGGGAGCTGGGGTCTGGAGCAGAGAAGCCTGAGGGCTGCCCTCATTGCTGCTGCTAAAAATGTGTAGGGCAGTGTTGGGAGGATGGAGCCAGGCTCTGCTCAGGGTTGTACAATGACAGGACAAGGGGCACTGCTAGAGTCAGTGCCAGCTGGAGCACAGCCAGTGCCAGCTGGAGGACAGGAGGTGCCACAGGAACAGGAAAATCTTAATAAACTTCTGCAAATGTAGTTTGTAAAATGTTTCCTTTGAACTAAAGAGATCACAAACTGGCACTCTCTTGGCCAGTTCTTTCCTTACATTTCCAGTGATGACCAAGCAGCCCAGCTGATCAATGATGAGAACATCAAGATGAGAAGGTGGTTGGCAGAACTTCTGCTGTAAGATCTGTAGGATAGGTTCCATCATTTTTGGGGTGTCCCTCAGTGCCACTGCAATGTGCCCTAGAGCACGAATTGTGTGGTCAGGAATCAAATGAGCTTCCCTATTAGAAAAAACAAACAAACAAATCAAAACAAAACAAAATTTTAAAAAAAAACAAACAACAAAACAACCTTGCATGTAACTATTTAACAGCTATAAAGACCTCCAAGCATTTAATCTAAGATAAAATTTAAACTTAAACATCATTAACAGCTTTAATATTGCCACTCTATGCACCCATCCACTCTCACCACTAGCATTGGAGATGTACCTGCACAAGTTGGTTTTCAAGATGAAAACCAAAACATTTCCCACAAACCCCCACACTAATCCATGAACAAACTGTTCTAGACACAACAGTGAAAAGAGGTTAAATGATCTGCAAAACTTCACAACATGAGTCAGACCAGCCACCACTTTCTGGTGGAGATTCATTCCTTGGTGAGTCTCTTAAAAACTTGGCAAGTCAACTGCTAGAAGTGACAAGCTGTATCAAGCCATAAAAGCTCACTGGAACTTGAAATAAACAGCTGAGAGAGTATTTGTCAATCTATGACTCAAAACTGGCTAATACACAGCAAAAACTCCATCAGATAAAACAAATCTATAGCTCTCACTATGAAAATAAGAGTCAGCTCTAACAAGATTTGCATGGGAAGACCTTTACCCCACACAGAAGCCCACTCATCTCATAGATGCTAAAACAATGCTGCCTGTACTTATTGCAAGACACAAACTTTGGGTTGATTGAGTGAAGGAAAACTTAGTTTGATGGCTGACAACTTACTTATCACTCTCTTGAGAGATGTAGAGACGGTTAGATAAACTGGCAAGAAAGGCCTCCACGATCACAGAATCTATAGTCAAGCCAGCTTTCAAGCACCTGGAAAGACAACAAGCAGAAAACTTGTCACAACAGCCAGAGGGGAAAAAAAATACACAACAGGTTTACACTGGAGTATAAGAACTGACTGCCTAGGTAGGCTGCAAATGCACGAATCCAGGCTGGGTGGTGAATGGCTGAGAGCAGCCCTGAGGAAAAGGACCTGGGGTCTGGGTTGATGAAAAGCTCAACATGAACCTGCAGTGTGAGTGCAGCCCAGACAGCAACTGTGTGCTGGNCTTTGAGAAATGAGTGGAGTTTCTACTGCTGCTTTTTCCACAAAGTGTCAACATGCAACAAGGTAAATTCAGAACCTGCTGCTTTGGAAACAGCAATCCTTTGTCTCTAGTCACCAGCTATGTGTCATCCCTCCAGCTCTCTCCAAGGGAAGAATCATCATGACATCAGAACAGGCTGCCCCCAGAGGTGGTGGAGTCACTACCCCTGGAGGTGTTCAAGAAACATCTGGGCATGGTGCCTGGGGACATGGTTGAGTGGCCATGGTGATGATGAACTGATGGTTGGACTGAATGATCTTGGAGATTTTTTCCTATCAAAACAACTCCATGATTCTGTGACCCTGCCCACAATCCTCTCTCAATGTGATAATCTAAACAGAAAATAATCCCCTGTTGAGTACCAAAATGGAGACTGCATGAATTAGATACCTGGGAAGCAAAACAACAACACTGAACTATCATTTTACAGTTAGGACATAAAACAGAACCAAGAGGTGCCTGAATTAAAATGAAGTCACAATCAAGAAAGGCAAAAAGCCTTTTCAGAGGCCCAGTGCAGCACCTTCTAAAGAGTCACAACACTCCTGCCAGGGAAGCAGGACATGTGGTGCAAGTCTCTCACCTGCAGATGTTCTCTATGGCAATGTCACGCAGCTGCTCGTACATGGATGGTTGACCTTTCTTGCCAGGCATCACACTTAGGGTGGACTCTGAATGCTCGTTGGTTACACTAATCTTGATGTCATTACCACCTACTAAGAACACAAGTGTACAGAAATCAGCACCACCTGAAGTAGCTTTCCCACCCCCTCAAAATGAGAGCATGCAGGCAGAGCAGTATGTGGTGAGGGCACAGCTCAGAGAGTTCCACTGAGGAGCTCTGGAAGTAGAGGTGCTGTCAATAGCTATGCAAGATACTACTGCACTTAACTGTTCCTAAATAATTATTCCTAAATTGGGTCACCTTCAGGTCTCATTTTACCTATTCTGCTTTAGCATGATGAGACTGCTTCTGCATTAGCAAGTGATTTAAAGAGAAAACTCTTTTTGGAAATCACAACCTGACATTACAACTTAAACCAAAAATCAAAAAAACAAAAACAAAACCAGAAAACCTCCCAAATACCACCAAGATGGTCATGGGGCTGGAGCACAGGACCTGTATGGAGAGTATGAGGAACACAGACTCCTTCAGCCTGCAGAAGAGATAGCTTTGGACAGACCTGGCTGCCTTCCCAAAGTGTGAAGTAGGGTATCTCAAGGGCACAGGAAGCTTTGTGGAAGAATCAGATGCAACAGCCCCAATTTGAAAGAAAGGAGGTTCCAGCTGGATATGTGATTTTTTTACTCCCCTCACTTTAAGGATGATTATGCATTGGGCAGAGTTGTACACTATGTGTCCTTGGAGGTTTCCAAAAGCTGATGTGGACAAAGCCCTAAGAAAACTGCCCTGAACTGAGCACAGGAGGTTGACAGCCTTCAGCACTGCACTTGTTGGTGATCTTACCCTGGTTTCATTAGAGGAGGCACAGCAAGATGCTGCTAGGATAAAAAGCAGTTCTACCAACACTGCTTGTCCTGAAATACACTTCTATCCAGGCTCTTCTCAGGGATGTCCAATGATAGGACAAGGGGCAGTGGATGCAAGCTAGAGCAGAAGAGGTCTCATGTGAACATAAGGAAAAACCTTTTCCCTGTGAAGGTGCCAAAGCCCTGGAACAGGCTGTGGAATCTCCTTCACTGGAGACATTCAAAACCCACCTGGATGTGTTTCTGTGTGACCTGCCCTAGGTGACCCTGCCCTGGCAGGGGAGTTGGACTGGATGACCTTTAGAGGTCCCTTCCAATCCCTAACATTCTGTGATGCTACCAAAAGTGTATTTGCAGTGCTCTTCTCCATCTCTCCCCAAAAAAGCAATCATAAAGGCATCTCCATTTCCCCCTACAGCTGTATCCCCACAAAATACCCAAAGGCATCAAAAAGCCACACAAGTAGTAAAACACTCAGCAGAATCTCCTTTGGAACATGACCTTTTGTTCCTTTACCTGTGTGATACTGGCTGTGATACTTATAAAGTTTCACAAGCACTGGGGAAGGTATCACAAGGAAGTCTCTCAAGGATGGATTGACAGAATGAACCACAACAGGGAACCTCTCGCACAAACGGCCAAGACCCTACACAAACAAAGGAAAAGCAACAGCTTTAGAACCTAACAGCAGCTTGGGCTTGCAATTTCAGCTCAGTACAAACCCACCCAAACCAAACCACACAGAGCTCTGAGATTCAGTTTCTAGAGATTCACACACGTCAAGCCTCATGTTCTCTGAGTGCTGCATGCAGTTGAGCCTTGCTGCTTTTTTCCTGGGTGATTTCACAGGATTACATGAAACAAGCTGCACTCTATAACAATCAGAGGTACTGGGCAAGTTACAGTATTTAGAGAATCCTGGTTATTTACTACCTGGTGGAAACCACCACATCTGTGCCCTAAGAAGACATGAAAATTAGAATAGCCAAACCTTAGTCTTAAAACTCAGTGATCTGCCGGCCCCAGTATTTTAACCACTTACGTAATGACTAAGAAACTGATTGTTCCAGAAACTAAGAACTAGTTACAAAACCCCTTGTAAAGAGTACTCTTCAAGAAGTAGTTGAGCTAAGATAATTTGGAAAGTACTACCCTACTGTATCTCGTTTCCATATCAGACCTCTGAAATCTCAGTGTAGAACACATTGATGGGACAAACTCTGGGCCATGTGACAGGACAAGGGCAACGGATGTAAACCACAGCACAGGAAGTTTCACCTCAACATGCGGAAGAACTTCTTGACTGGAAGGGTCACAGAGCACTGGTATAGGCTGCCCAGAGCGGCTGGGGAGTCTCCTTCTCTGGAGACTTTGCAGCCCTGTCTGGATGCATTTCTGTGCAACCTGCACTAGATTCTATGGTCTTGCTCTGGCAGGGGAGTTGGACTCAGTGATCTGTGGAGGCCCCTTCCAACCCCTGACATCCTGTGATCCTCTAATATCAAAAGCAAAGTGTTCTTCTAGCAACCTGTACAACTCCCCAGACTCTAACTCACTGACAGTGTCAAATGCTGTAAAGACAGACCTGCAAACAGCAAATCAGCAGTGGCAAGTGAGCAATGATGACTTTGCTTGAGGTTTTTGACTGCAGCTTCTCTGATAACTTGATGCACAGGTTTTCTGCACCTGATACAAAAAAACCCCAACAGAAACACTTATTTTAGCAGATTCGTTAATAGGCTACATACAACCCAACATTTAAAAGGAATTTCTAGAACAATACAGAAAACAGATCAGCTTAATTCTCCTCCTACTAGGATGTTTTTGATTCCATTTCTGTGAAGAGATCTCCAATTACCCAGCCAACTCCCCTGACAGGTTTCTGACAGTTTTACTCTTGCATTCTAATAGCAAAGACTACTCCACTGAAGTTTATTTTATATTTCTCTAAGCACCATCTACCCTCAGAGAACTTCTAAAGTTGCCCAGGGAGGTTGTGGCTGCTCCCTCCCTGGAGGTGTTCAAGACTAGGTTGGATGAGGCCTTGAGCAACCTGTTGTAGCGGGAGGTGTCCCGGCCCATGGTGGGGGGGTGGAACTAGATCATCTCGGAGGTTTCTTCCAACCTAAACCATTCTATGATTCTATTCCTACACCTTAAACCCCCCTAGAGATATTCCAGACACTGAAGGGCATTTTTTTACTTTGCTCATCTTTCACAGCCCACACCATGAGATCCACACAGGCAGCATTAGCCTGACAGCGCAGCTTCAGAGGGCTCAGTTCGTTGTGCAGCCGATCCACATCGTGAAGGATTTTCTGAAGTTCTGATTGACTGCTATTGAATTGCTCTAGCACAAAATCATGGATTTCCTTCACAAATGAGTTGGGAAGATCTAAAGAAAGAAAAGTAAATGGCATTGTACTAGAAGGATGTGAGGCAGTGCATCAGAATGACAACATATATAAAATGCACTGCTATAAAAGAAATTCTTCCCTGAAGTTCAGCCCCTGCCTAAAAGATAAATTTCACAGCAAAGTCCACCAGTTACCAGCCATCTATTAACCCTTTCAGCAGTGCTCAAAATGTTGTGGGGTTTTTTTTCCTCTTCTATCTCAGTAGCAACTTTTTATATGGAAACATTTCCAAATCCAACTTTTGGAGCACACATGAAGTTCCCAGGAGATGCAAATCTTGGTGTTCCAGCACTTGATACAATGCAGACAATGTGTTGTTGTTGTTTAAAGGGGCAGTGGGGGAAGACAAAGCTCTAAAACTACTTTCAAAATAATTAAACCATCACTACCACCCCCCAGGACTGGACAGAAATACAGAATATATTCAAAGATTAAATGGAAGGTGCTACCAATAACTACAAACTACCATGCGAAGCAGTGCAGAAGCATATGAAATACACACAGAATCCCATCAAGCTCTAACATTCTCCAAAACCTTCCACCAAGCAGACCAAAACCAAAACCCCAGAATCTCTCTTCTTCTCCCTCATGGGGTTCACCATAAGCTCCAGTGTTCTTTTTTCCCCTGCTCCCCGCATTGTTAGGCTAGCTCAGGCTGGCCCAAACTGCCCCCTCCTTTAGTCAGGCCAAACAGGCTTGTGGCACTCCCCCACTGTTACCAGATAGGAGAGAGCATCTCCCTGGGAAGAGAGAGAAGGAAGAGCAACAACTGGCTTTGCTGCCAGTCTAAATAAAGTAAGACAAAAAGAATCATGGGAATGAAATAATCTCATGATTACAATTTCCTGCCTACTTCGGCCTGCTCTGGACCTCTTGGAGGTGTATGCTTCATAGTCCTTAAAGATATAAGTCTCAACCTAGGACACAATGCTTTGGATCCCAAACATAATGAGTGACAGATGAAAATAAATCCAAATACTTTACCTTTCATATAGTATAATGTGTCTCTCAGCATTTTAAACTGAGCAAGGTAAAGAGGGTCACTGAATGCTTTATAATAGAGATCTGTACTAGCACCCATCTGAAAGAGAAGAAATGACCTGCTCAACATTGGTATTTGCCATCATGCAGGTGAATAGATCTTCTTATGCAAACACATTGTTTTCCTTCACATGGGAACAAGAATTTAGAAGAGGAGATGAGTATTGTTTTGCAAAGAGCAAGCAATATCACCTTACATAGGGAAAGGACTAGTTTTCCAAAGTATTAATAAAGACAAAAAATAAAGTATCCAAAGTTATTAGAAAAGGAGTTTGGAAACACACCTCTGTGACTTCAGCCACAACTGCATCTAAGGTCTTCAGCAGAGAATCCCCAACAATCTGTTTGACCTACAGAAGAGGAAAGAAGTAAAAATAAAATCCTGGTTGTTTGCCATGGTTGGTTTAGGTAGGAACTCAAGGCACAGGAAATTCAAGCCACTTGACTGCACCGTCAGATGACATCGAGGCTACAAGGATTTCTTGTTGCAACAAGAATAAATATCTTTGAGGCTCTGTGTGATGCTCCACAGTAGCTGGTGGAGGAGGCAGTAGTTTGTGTCATTTGTGTGCTTAACTGCTCGAGAGAGTCCAGCGCAGAGCCACAAAAATGAGTAAGAGAGTGGAACATCTCTCTTACAAGGAGAGCCTGAGGGAGCTGGGGCTCTTCAGCTTGGAGAGGAGTCATCTGAGGGGTGACCTCATGAATGTTTATAAAGATATAAAGGGTAAGTGCCAAGAGGATGGAGCCAGGCTCTGCTCAGTGATGCCCAACAACAGGACAAGGGCAAATGGGTGGAAGTTGAGGCATAGGAAGTTTCGCAGAAACATGGGGAAGAATTTTTTCACAGTGAGAGTGACAGAACCCTGAAACAGGCTGCCCAGGGGGTTCGTGGAGTCTCCCTTTTTGGAGATATTCAAGGCCTGCCTGGATGCATTCCTGTGTGATCTGGTATAGGTGATCCTGCTCTGGCAGGGGGGCTGGACTGGATGAGCTTTTGAGGTCCCTTCCAGCGCCTGACCTTCTGTGATTCTCAGCAACTAAACCCTACTAGAAAAGGGTCTCATTCTCACAGCAAAATCCAGTTGGGTCTTTCAGCAGCTAGCAGTATGTAAGTTACATCAGATCAACTGCCTTGCAGGGGACAAGCTGGAGGAAGTTGACATAAACTTACCTGATTTCCCAAATTATTTATGATTTCTTTGAGAACTTTTTTGGAACACTATGAAGCATGACATTAAATGCCATAAAAATAATGCTTTTGAGTATATATTAAAGCTTGGGAGAGAAAAAAAAAAGGTCTTTTTATTTGCAATTCAAAAAGCTGAAATTGAAATTGCATCTATGCCTAGCAGGAGTCTCTACAATGCAGTCTCACTGCAGCCCGTGCACGTCCCCATCACATACCATGTTCAACAGCTGGCGGAGCATTTCCAGGGGGATGTTGAACTCTTTATTGTTGACACCATTGAAGAGAGGAGAAACTGAAAAGCTGGAGCTGATTGTAGAGAAGTAATAATCGGGATCCAGTGCACTCCCATCAGGAAGATATGAACCTGACCACAGGAAAACAAAGAGATAAAAGTTTAGGGAGAGGATACACACACTTGGTTTAATGGTCGTGTTTAGCTACTGCTCAGTTCTTTCCAACACAGGTAGTCTTCAACTTGCAAGCTATCAAGATGCACAACTCAGCTAATCTACTGGTAAATTAAGGCAGAGAACTACGACAAAAACACACATTTGTTCATTAGAGGTTTACAGTCACAATGGGAGAATAAATTTCAATGAATCAAAAGCCTTCCTGGGCAGTCTATTCCAGAGACTCATCACTTTCAGACTGAAGAACTTCTTCCTCAGCTCTAGTCTAACTCTGCTTTTCCTCAACTTCAAACCATTTCCCCTTGGCCTGGCTCTAGACACTCTCATGAAAAGTCCCTCTGCAGCCTTCCTGCAGGATCCCTTCAGGTACTGGCAAGAAGCTCTAAGGTCCCCCTGGAGTCTTCTCTTCTCCAGGCTGCACACTCCCAGCTCCCTCAACCTGTTCTCACAGCAGAGCTGCTCCAGCTCTTGAATCACCTTTGTGGCCACCTCTGGCCTCACTCCAGCAGCTCTGTGTCCTCCTGCTTGGGACACCAGAGTTGGACACCCTAATCGAGGTGGGGTTAAACTCAGTGATCTCAGAGGTCCCTTCCAACCTGTAACATTCTGTGATTCTGTGTCTCGCAGCAGCAGAGCAAAGGGAATATGAAAGAAATTAATTTAAGCCAGGGCTCTGGAGAGGAGAACGACCCAGAAACAGTAAACATTCAAACTGTTAAAAACAGCTCAGATACAGAGCTCACAGTTAAGAGTTCTACCAAAACCCAGTGCTGAGACTCCATGCATTAACTCGGGACATTGTTTCCTGTTTCTGCCTTTTAAGCTGTAGTGATTAACACACATTAGTGAGCACTCCTGTGTCTCCTTTCTTATTCCCCCCTTCACCAAGTTACCAGTTTTCACACAATGACTCACCTCACATTCACTTCAAACGTTTTAGTTTGATACAATGTGCCACAAAGGTCTCAGAACTCCAGACTCAAGTTGAACAATTCAGCAGTCCAGTGAAGCAGAATATTAATACTTGTTCCTCAAAAATACTCAGTTTAATCTCTTGAAATATTTTTGGCCTAGTTGCATTAAGCTCTTCAGTGCTAGGCACAGCCTAGCAACCAGGAAATCACATCTCTAAGAAGCTTGCCAGCAGGAGCAGGGAGGCGATTGTCTCCTTGACTCTGCTCTGGTGAGGCCACACCTCGAGTACTGTGCTCAGTTTTGGACACCTCATTACAAGAGAGATGTGGAGGTGCTGGAGCCAGTGCAGGGGAGGGCAAGGAAGCTGTGAAGTCCTGGAGAATACATCTTATGAGGAGTGACTGAAGGAGCTGGGGATGGTTAGTTTGAAATAGAGGAGGCTAAGGGGACCTCGTCACGGTCTACAGCTACCTGAAAGGACCTTGTGGAGAAGTTGGTGCTGGTCTCTTCTCACAGGTAATTAGTGAGAGAACAAGAGGGAATGGCCTCAAGTTGCCACTGGGTAGGTTTAGACTGGGCATTGGGAAAAAAATTTCCCCAGCAAGAGTGGTCAGGTATTGGAACAGGCTGCCCAGGGAGGTGGTAGAGTCACCAAACCTGGATGCGTTTAAAAGTCATTTGGATGTGGTGCTTGGGGATATGGTTTAGGGTGCACCTTGTAGAGTAAGGATATTGGTTGGACTTGGTGATCCTGAGGGGCTTTTCCAACTTGAATGTTTCTGTGATTATGTGAACCAAGCCTGGAAACCATTGGTGTTAATAATAACTTCTTCTGTCTTTGTATTCCTGAATTTTTTTTGAATCCTAGAAGGTAGGTGCCAAAGAATTACTGTAAGGGGGCAGGAAAAAAGGGTTCAAAAGGATTTTTGGTTTTTGATTTCCTATGAACAGCAACAAAATGCTCAACTTGCACATTGTTCCTTTGCAAAAGAACTTACCTTCAAAGTAATGAATTGCAGATCCTCCAGGAGAGCTGGGAGGGGGAATTCCACGTTCAGGACTAACCTGAAACATCACATAAAAGCCAGAACTTTAAAATTATCTATAAAACATTAAAAAAAAAAAAAATCACCTTCCAAAGAATGGTTAGTACACTCCAAGTAATACTGAGAGGTGCTATGGGCTAACAGCTCAATGCCAGACAAAACTGTGAGGCTGTTAAAAAGCTAGATCAGTGCTTTTGACTGCAGGGAAGAGATCAGAATGGTGGCTCCTGGACTGCATGTAACTAGGCTAATATTCACCTGTGTCTTCAAAACCAGCATCTGAATCCATTCTTCCCCTAAGGCAAAAACATCCACAGCTCCTGGAGAAATCAGTGTGAGTTCAGCACTTCTGAACACTTCAGCCATTAAGTGGCAGCATCCCAGATGCTCAGCTACACATTGCAAAGTTTTTTCATGAGAATACCACCAGAAATAGGATTTGCCAGCTGTTGTGTGTGAAGACTTACTACTATGGTTGTTGCTCTAACTGTCACCCATTGTTCTGTAGCTCAGAAACAGTGACATTACTTAGAAACTCAATTGCAGAACCCAAATAAAGATTCATAGATCATAAAATGGTTTGGGTTGGAAGGGTCCTCCAAAGGTTATCCAGTCCAACCCCACTGCAATCAGCAGGGACATCCTCAACTAGAGCAGGTTCCTCAGAGCCTTGTTGAGCCTCTCCTTGTGTATCTCCAGGGATGGGGTCTCAATTACCTCCCTGGGAAACCTGTTGCAGTGTTCCAGCACCCTCATAGTGCAGAACTTGTTCCTAACATCCAATTTAAATCTGCTCTTCTCTAATTTCAAACCACTGCCCCTGGTCCAGTTCCTGCAGGTCTTTGAAACAGTCTCTCTGCAGCCTTCTTGTAGCCCCCTTTGGGTACTGGGAAGGCTATTGTTAGGTGTCCCTGGAGCCTTTTCTTCTCCAGGTTGAACAAGCCCAATTCCCTCAGCCTGCCCTCGTAGCAGAGATGTTTCAGCCCCCTGACCATTTTCATAGCCCTCCTCTGGACTTGTTCATCAGGTCCATGTCCTTCCTACACCAAGGGCTCCAGAGCTGGACACTGGATCTCTGTACCTGGTCAAACAATGTGCTAGGAGACTGTCTGGACATCCAGGTTAATGCTGCCTTAACTACTCCCCAAGACTGTGAAATGATCTAAGGATCACAGGGTCACAGAATGTTAGGGGGTGGAAGGGACCTCCATAGATCACTGAGTCAAGTGCCCCTGCCAGAGCAGGACCACAGAATCTAGTGCAGGTTGCACTGGAACACATCCAGACAGGGCTGGAAAGGCTCCAGAGAAGGAGACTCCACAACCTCTCTGGGCAGACTGTGCCAGGGCTGTGACACCCTTACAGTCAAGAAGTTCTTCCTCACACCTCATGTTGAGGTGTAACTTCCTGTGCTGTGGTTTATACCCACTGCCCCTCGTCCTATCACCGGGCACAACTGAGCAGAGTCTATCCCCGTTCTCTTGATCCCCAGCCCTCAGGTATTTATAAACATTGATCAGATCTTAGAAGGCTAAGACTTCTCTTCACCAGACTAAAAAGCCCCAGGTCCATCATCCCCTCCTCACAGGGCAATGCTCCAGATCCTTCATCGTATCTGTAGCCCTAAGCACTGACTCCAACACAGAGCAAGTAACACCAACCTGAGAGATGCTGGACACACTGCTAGTCTTTCTCTTTAGTGTTCCTTCTTGGCAAACAGTGAGTAGAGAACTGGGAAGGATGGATCTGAAATCATTAAAGGATCGTCTGCGAATTCCTTCAAGCTCTTCTGGAACTCTTAGGGAATGTGGAGAGATTCTGGGGAAAAGCTTTGAGAGGAGAGCCTCCTCGGAATTGCTGTAGCGCCCGAAGGCCCGAGAAATGCCCAGCAGGCAGGGCACTGCATACTTGCATAAATACTCTGCAAAAGACAAACACCTGTCACAGCAGAGCCACAGCAGCTCACCACTTCCTCTTTAGCATTTTGTGACCACTTGGCCACACTGTTTCAGCCCAACTTGCTTTACAAAGATCTCTCTGTGCAAGCAGAGTTAAAACTAGGAAAGCATTGCAAATTGATACACTTCTGCTTCCAAATTTACCAGTCACCAACAAACAGAACAAGTATGTGCTAAGGGAAGTGGAAAGCAAAAGCTGCTCTGTCTTCCTGATGATTAGAAAACACAGGAGAAGTTCACAGGGCAGGAATTACAAAGACAGCAACAATTTTAATAGTACCTTTGTCATGCATTTGTGGGGTCTGGCACATTCCCAACAGGAACTGCATTACTTGTAGAATGGCATCCAAAATCTAAAGTAATCAAGAGAGAGATGCAAAAATACCTTGTGGTAAAGAGAGATCACTATCTTATTCTAGCTCACTACAACAAATGGAACTTGCAAATATTAACATAAGCACCTCTGTAAACAAGATATCTTATAATGCTGTGTGACTAAGCCCAGATTGCCCTGACTCAGAGCTGCTTCTGGCAAGGCTGCAGTTAGCTGTACATGCTAGCAGAATAAAGCTGCAGCAGTCCTTATCTCAATATCAAAACATGAATTCCGAAGCTCAGGGCTCAGCAGCTGCCATTCTCTGACACCTAAGAGAAACAGCAGACACACTACTATCTCCTGGGTAATTGATTAATAATTAACACATGAAAAATAACACAACAGCACACCCTGAAACTGTCAATCCCTTTGCAAGAAAGGAAGCAGCTGTGGTGTCCTGTTTTCTGGACGTTTGTCAGTACTGCAGCACTAGAGAATTGGGGACTACAAGAGCACAAACAAACTCAACTCTACCTGCTCTCTGAGAGATGCATCCCTGTAAGCGACATCTGACAGCAACGTTACCAAACAGAAGCTGAAGTTTTCTGCAACTGGAAGCAAGCCTGCAAAGTAACAAAGACAGAAACCAAGCCCTGAGTGTTGCTAGGAAGACTCTACTTAGAAAAAGCACAGGGGTAATTCTTACATTGCAGTGCTGAAACAGACTGCAGAAAAATATAGTACTACATACAAAACTTAAGCACACTCTAACCACCTTCATTTCAGCCTGAAATGTTATAATAGTAATTTCAATAAATAAATTAAAAAAAAAACAATCCAGTCTTTCAAGTGATTGGAAAATAAATTATATTTTATAACAGCCCTTGTAAAAAAAATGTTCTTAGATTAATTTAAAGAGATATTAAGAGAACAAGAAATGAAGTGATCTAAATAGCAACTAAGCATCAAAGCTCAAAGCAGAGCACATAGATCTCAGGTTCCACTCTTCTGCTCCAACTACTACACAATCCTGCTCCAATTTAGTAACTAAATGCATTGAGTGTAGAATTATTTGGAAAGTGCAATTTATCACATAGTCAAGCAAGGCACCTGGGAGCTATTCAACTTCCTCTGCACTTCTAAAGAAAATCAATATTAAAGTCTGTTGAGTCAGGAATTAAGAATCCAGCAGGACCTATCACATGTCCTTGTACCATGTCCTGAGTAACCTTTGTGATGTCTATTTCCAGGTTGGCATTCCATGAGGATTATTAAAAGCCCCCAAACCTCACCTCTGCCTTTCCGTGCATTGCTTTCTTCAATCCACTGGACTTTGGGAAGGCCTTTCAGAAGTCGGAGGAGGTAAGGAACCACATTATCTTTGTGCTAGAGATGAAAAGACTCTATTTACCATGGAGAAGACAAGCTGAACTGTATCAGAGACATGGAATGACAACATCAACTGCACACAGAATTTTTTAATATTACAAAATTGCTTTCAACACAGGCAAAAAGAATAAAGTAAAGCAGCACAGAGCTACAAATGCAGTTCTTGTATTCTAGGCTCATTCTCTAAAAGAGGAAAAAATGTTCCAGAGCAGTAATTAACACCAAACAATTTATTAGTCTACTGCAAGGTCACAAAACAATTTGAAGGCATCTAGAAATTCAGTGCCTGTCCCAGTTCAGTCCATGTGATCCATCCCATGTCCTTAAGCAAGCCACTTAAGACATCTGTGCAACTCTTCGGCTGCCTCATCTGCGAATCAAAAGATGGCACTTGCCTGCCACACAGAGTTGGATTAATTAATACTAACTGCTGGCTCTGAAAACATCATAAAAATGCTGAAAAACGTGAATACAGCTGCCTTGAACTTCTTACCACAAAACCCTGCAAAAAGCACAATGTTAATAACATGCACAGAAGCTGTTGCAGTAAACAGATTCTGAACAGGATGAAATTCAGGCCTGATGCAAAAATCTAGCAACGTCAAAAATCTTGGTGAGGTCCAGTGACTTTGGACCTAGGACTTCCTCCCTTCCAGCTCTGGGTGTGGTACTGTTGGGTGAAGGGAAAACCAGCTTGTCATAAACAGGCTGGCAGGCACAGAAGGAGCGTCCCTATACAATGTAGTCTGTGTGCACTGCTTGTCTCTTTATCCTGGCACCAGCCAGGCATGAAAGGGCCTAGCACAAACCTGATGTTCAGGAGTATGCTGGAATCTATCTGTCATTCAGGAGCATTTGGGGAAGAACACCCAACAACCTATCTGGTTTGAGCGTATCCTCCCGAATAGCCTTTCCTTTGCCTCCTTAAGCTACAACAACCAAAAAATCAGGATAGCAGTTGAGCTGCAGCAGTGCCATGACTATTGTCTGTCACTCGTCAGTGCTGCCCTGGTTTCTTGGTGCTCTCCTGCCTGCAGCCATCTGTTACCCATGATCTTTTGATTTATTTTTATGAAGAGTTTTCATCCATTGAACAACTAAACTTGAACTAATCCAAAATCTGCCAAATTGAACAGAGTGAGTCCAAGTGGGAAAAATACCTGCAGGTCAGATTCGATTAGAAAGATTCCCAAAGCAATAACAGCATCTCTGCGACGTTCGTCTAACTGGAAGATCCCATGGAAATCCACTGGGCACATACACAGCAGCTTCTGCACCTGAAAAACAGCAGAGGGAAAGGACACTGGAGCAAGACTGAAGTGTCCAAACAATCCAAGAGAACAATTAAAGGCCAACCACACCCTGGGCTGTATCAAAACTGTGACCAGCAAGATAGGGAGGTGATTCTGCCTCTCTGCTCTGCTGAGACCCCACCTGCAGCACTGCCTCCAGTTCTGGTGTCTCCAGCAAAAGAAAGATATCGAACTGCTGGAGAGGGGCCAGAGGAGACCACCAAGATATCAGAGGGCTGGAGAGCCTCTGCTATGGGGACAGGCTGGGAGAGTTGGGGCTGTTCAGCCTGCAGAAGAGAAGGCTCCAGAGAGACCTTAGAGCAGCCTTCCAGTACTGAAGGGGGCTCCAGGGGAGCTGAGAAGGGACTTTTTTAAAGGGCTGGGAGTGACAGGACAAGTAGGAATGGACTGAAGTTGAAAGAGAGGAGATTTAGACTGGAGATTACGAAGCAATTCTTTAGGGAGGCCGTGGATGCTCCCCCCCACAACTGAGATTTACCAGACCAACTCAGATGTCTTAAGATGAAGCTATATTTTACAGCATGGCAATATTTACAGGCATATATAGACAACATATTTACAAGCATTTACAATGATATGCAAATTAGAAATAAGACAGAAATCCAAACTCCCTCCCAGACAAAGGAAACTGCCTAGGAGGGACTCAAAGCTACCCTCTCTACCCTCTCTCTCCCTCTACTTTCCTAGACAGACAAACAAAAACAACCAGCAGCATCGCAGATGAGAGTGGGACAAACTGTTTACTTTTTGGCTTTTTATCCCTCTCAGCAAACCAATGATTTTCTTTTTACAACCAATGATCTAATTTCTCTCATTAAAATGTTCCAATTAGCCTCAAATCAATGCTCTCTCGCTGGAGGTGTTCAAGGCCCAGGTTGGATGAGGCCTTGAGCAACCTGTACTAGTGGGAGGTGTCCCTGCCCATGGCAGTGGGTTGGAACTGGATGATCCTGAAGGTGCCTTCCAACCCAAACCATTCTATGAATCTATGAACAACAGGACATGTGTTAAAAGCCTTTCAAACCTCTACCAGCAGACCTGAGGAAAATGATGCCAATAGCCCCCAGCTTCTCTCCAGGGAGCAGAGGCAGCTGGCACAGCCATGCCCTACAGCACACCAAGCAGCAGCCCCAGGGAGCACTAAAATAGCTGCAAATGTTTTCAGAAGCTCACAGGCTGTGGTTTCCAAGGCTCATTCTGACCTCCTGTGCTTGATGTGGACAGTAGCCCTTCCATCTTCTGGAAGACAGATGGCCACTTTATCCTCCTCTAGTTGTCAACCCTAACAAGAGCATCTAAGGGCTACAAAAGTGATGAATGGCTGAAACAATAAAAAAGAAAGAAATTAAAGATCTGGTTTTCAACACTCAACCAAGTTGTTTGGTTTGTCCTGGTTTCGGCTGGGACAGAGCTGATTTTCTTCCTAGTAAGTGGTTCAGTGCCCTGGTTTGGACTGGGCATGGGAACAATGTTGATAACACACTGATGGTTTCAGTTGTTGCTAAGCAGTGTTTATACTAAGACAAGGATTTTTCAGCTTCTCAAGCCCTGCCAGTGAGGAGGTTGGGGATGCCCAAGAAGTTGGGAGGGAACACAGCCAAGAGAGCTGACTCAAACAGGCCAAAGTAATATTCTACATGGTGTGATGTCATGCCCAGCACACAAACTGTGGGAGCTGGCTGGGAGGGGCAGATCGCTGCTTGGGGACCGGCTGAGCATTAGTCAGAGGGTGCTGAGCAGCTGCACTGAGCATCACTTTTCTGACTTTGAGGTTATTTCACTCTCTGTTACCTTCCTTTTTTTCACTGCTATTATTATATTTTTATTACAATTTAATAGTTGTTCTGATCACAACCCCTGAGTTTTACTTGTTTTCCATTCTCATCCCCATCGCACCAGGGGAAGGGAGGAGCGAGCAAGCAGCTGTGTGGTGCACAGCTGCCAGCTGGGAGCCCTGGAGCAGGCTGTCCAGAGAGGTAGTGCAGTTTCCTTCTCTGGAGATTTTCAATCTGCCTGGATGTGTTCCTGTGTGACCTACTCTAGGTAATCCTGCTCTGGTAGGGGGGTTGAACTGGAATGATCTCTGGAGGTCCCTTCCAACCCCTAACATTCTGTGATTGTCACATCTCCAGACAATTTCCAAAACACTTCAGAGCATCACATTTACAGAGCTCACTCTTGCATCCCTGGTACCACAAAGCCTTCCTTCCACTAATTCACTGGGCACTTTGGATGTACAGGCACACCATATTTACTCAATTCTTGGGAACAAAAAACCCTCCAGGTGGATGGAGTATTAGTTACAACTGCACCAATGCCTTCTTCATGTACATCACTTAACAACTACTTACTGAGTACACCTTTTGCTCACATCCTTTTAACATCATAAATTCAGCTGATAGAACTATCATTTTCTCACTACTTATCACTTCACGCCATACCCAGCAAACACACAGCTAAAGATTATATCAAACCTCCTAAATACTTTGTTTTCTTATGGAAATGTTAAGAAAGGGAAAATGCAACAAGGATGTTGACTTTTCATAGATGACCTTGATATTAATAAATACTACCTGCAAACTGCTGTCATAATACATACCCAAGTCTGCCTGACTTCTGTTTCAGTGTCAATTTGCTTCCTATTTTGATAACTCCATAAACACTCTGCCTTGAAATTTCTAAATCATTAAACTATTCCTCTAGAGGATTAGAAGAATTTACTGGATGCTCGGTGGAATTTAAGATTCTGGTCCTTAAAACTGCCAGACCTGAAACACAACACAAACAATCCTCTTAACTCAAAAGAAACGAAAATTACGGCAGAGAAAGTAGGAACCTTGGAAGATCACTTCTGGGGTGTGTGTGTGTTCCACATCAGGATCGTGTTTGAAGCAACAGGAGTGAATAACTGTAACTAGATCAAATTGTTAATGTAGCCTCTCAAATGGAAAGTAAACAAAGAAATAAATAAAACTCCCTGGATATTACTGAACCACCAAGGCTTATAAACATCACTCACAACTGGGATGTCAGACCAATGGTAGATTTCCAGAACAAGAACCAAGAAAAGAAGCCTGCAACAGCTGGCCAAGAACAAGCGCTAGTTTTGATAAACACAGAGCTGTGCTTCTGAACAACTGAGTCACCTTTCAGTACCTCATGAGGCAACTGAGATGTTCAATCACTTTGTGCTCGGAGAAGCCAAGTCCTGCACCTCCTCACTGCCCAGCTGCCAATCTCTCTGCCCCGCAGCAGCAGATCTGACCACAAGAGACGGTCCATGCAAGCTGCGGAGACACCTGAGAGGGGCTGCTCAGGTGAAGCTTCCCTGTCCGGTTTTATATCCTGTAGAGGTTCATTTCAACCAGGCACATTTTACCTTGAGCTGATGGCATCGCTTGGATTTAACCAGATACCAGAGTAAAGCAACCAGCTCTAATTAGGCTTAGTCTAATTATGCCTAAAAAGATCGTGTTCTACAAACTTCAGGGCTGTGCAGCCGCTGTGAAGTCCCACATTCCTCCTGCGGACACGGGGGGCTGCTCCGAAGGCACTGTCCGTGGCTACCGTGCCAACGTGTCCTGTCACGATGGCATTTTTGGGTCACGATGGGCCACGCAAGCCCAGAAGCTCCCACGCACTCAGCTAGGGTGGGAGCCCACTCCCAATGCCCCAGGCCAGTTCCCCGACGAGGAGCACAGCACCCTCTAGGCACAGAGACGAGCTAGCGCTGGCCTCCCATGGGCACAGCCCCACGGGGCCATAGCACAAGCCCACGGGAACGCACATTGGTTCTGTCCCGCTTCCCACGCGTGTCACAGGTCCCAACGCACAACAGGATCAATTGAGGTGGCCCAGACCCTCCCACCTCACGCAGGGCCACGACCCGCCGCCCTCCGCGCCCACGGAGGCACAAATACTCCCCAGAGAAAAGGCCCCATGGCCCCCGCCACGGCATCCACGATGCCGATCCTTCCACGCAGACTCCTCTCGTGACGCACGCGTAGCCCCCCCCGCAGGGCCCCACAGACAAGCGTCTCCCACGCGTGACAACCTCGCAGCCCCCACAGGCGCAGCCCTCCACGCGTGACACTACCACAGTCTCCCCCCAGGCGCAGCCCCCACGGGAGACGACCCCTCTCACCCTCCACACAGCCGGAGACGCGTCGGACGCCCCTCACCTTCTCCAGCGGCGCCGGGTTCTGCACCGCCAGCGACCGCGCCAGCGACAGCACCGTGTTAAAGTAGAAGCCGCGGGTGGTACCGGCGCCGCTCCCTCGCCCCGAGCCCGTGGAGGGAGCCGCGGCCGCCGGCGGCGCGGTGGTGGCCGCCGCTGCCGCCGTCGCAGCCGTCGCAGCAGCCGCTGCTGCCGCCGCGACCGCTGCGGCCGCCATGTTGTGACGGAATAGAGGGGAGCGCCCGGCTGCCGCCAGCCCGCCCCTCCCCGCCTCGCGAAAGCGCCGCTTCCCGCGGGATCGCCGATCGCCAGTCGCGCCGCAAAGACGGCGGCGCCCACAGCGGCTTCGCTGCCGGCGGGTTCCCGCCCCTCCTCCCGCTGGTGCTCTTCCTCCCTCCCTGCCGCAGCGCTCTACGAGCGGCCTTGCTTAGTCCAGCCCAGCCGCCGCCGCAGTCCCTTCCAGCCTATCTTGCAGGGCGCTCCGCGCTCGTCCCGCCCGCGGACGGAGGAGGCGCGCGGTGCTTCCGCCCACAGTCCGTCACCGGGCGGAAGCAGCGGAGAGGAGCGGGCAGGCCCGGTCGTTCTTGGCCGTTGTGAAGAGCCGGGGTTGAAGGCGCCGCCTCCCTGAGGCGCTTACTGCAGGCACTCCTTTCGCTACCCGCTGTCGGCGGCGCAATGTCGGCCCACCCGAGGAGCTACAACCCCTTCGCCGAGGAGGAAGAGGAGGAGGTGTCGTCATGGTCGGCGAGGGACAGCGGCGAGGCGGGCTTGGCCGACCGGCAGCGGTACCTGCAACAGGAGGTGCTGCGTCGCTCCGCAGCCACCGTTGACAGCACCACCCGCTCCCTCTCGCTCCTCTACGAGTCCGAGCAGATCGGCGTGGCCGCCTCCGAGGTGGGTCGCGGCCCCGCGGGGCAGCGCAGCTCGGGGGGCGTGGAGCAAACCGAGACGGGAGCCTTCTCCCGCTGCGGTGTAGCACCGAGGGGCTGCCCTGCGCCTCCGCCTCCAGCGAGGAGCTCCCAGCTTAAACTCGAGGGGAGGCATCTTGTTTGCTTTGGTTTGTTTTGGGTTTTTTTTTTTTCCCAAAAGTTGCTCGAAAAGTGGGGATTTAGAGTTGCTCAGTGTGCCAGGGACAACATCCCTCTGTGTTACTGCAGCCTGATTTTCTGAGTGAAGATTTTTCGAGTGAAGAAATTCGCAGGATCCCCTCTACGTGTGTAACACCGAGCCTAGAACTCACTTGCGTTTTCGATTGCCTTTAGCAATTCTTACTAAGCCTTGTTGTGGCATTGGTGCCAGTTCGCTTGGTTAGACAAAGAGCCAACTTTCGGTTAGTTGTTTGTGTTGTGCTCCCTTCATCCCGATTAATAATTTCCTTCATTCTTCTGGCCGTCTTTCAGAACAGACTTTACTCAGAGGCATCGCTCATAAAAGTCTTGTCCCCTGTGTCACCTGCTAATGGGATGTTTCCTTGAATGTCAGTAACGTGTTTGCCTCAATTAACCCGAGAGCATCCAGAAGCTGCACGCAGCAGATGCTATGCTGAAGATGGCGCTTGGTGGCGCTTCTGCAAACTTCTGAACCTGTGATTCGTTTGTCCAGAAAAGCACACATGAGGAACCAAGAATTTAGGCTTAACACAGGTCTTGAATTGTCTGTGTTTGCTGCTTTAGTGAGGGGGGAAAAAAGAAAAGAACATTCACTTTAGGATCCCCTGGAGTTTGGAGAGAGTACGAGCACGAGTTTTTTGTTTTGCATTACTGTTAGCTGCAGGCAGAATCCAGCTTTCTATTGCTTTGGAATTGTGGTTATGCTGCTGAATGGGAAAACAAAATAATTGTATGGATCAAAATATTTGCATCTTGCACCATTACCATTAGCGGAGATATTATTCCAGCAGTATGAAGAAATTCTGTTTGCCTTCATTTCCATGGGTTTTTCTGTTCCTAAAATAACCAGGAACATCCCAATGATGTGGAAGTAGAATCCCTTCCCAGTGAATATGTGCATCACAACTACCAATGGTTCTGCTTGCTCATTTCCCTGCCAGAAGCCTTTGCATTTTCACTGTATCACCCATCTGGTGCCACGCTTATTCCATCAAGAAGAAATCCAAATGTCAAGCTGACAAAAGGGCAACAGAGACTATTCCTGGCTGCTGTTCGTAGTAGGTGTCAAGGAACCTGGCATTGCACGGCGATGAAGATTTTATAGCTGTTAATACTGTGGCTGACAGCAGCTCTTGAGTGACATGCCCTGGAGGAAGAGGAGTGAGTGAAGAAGCTGTATGCCTTTAGAAAGACTCTACACAGACAAGGGAACCCTCTTATTTTTTCTTTAGAGTGCTGTTAAGTGTTTGATGTTTCAGTTTATCTTGGCTTGACTGGCCTCTCTTTTTCTGTCGTTATCTGTTAGGAGCTGGTACGTCAAGGAGAGGCACTGAAGCGCACAGAACAGATGGTGGATAAAATGGAGCAGGAGTTGAAGACTAGTCAGAAGCACATAAATAGCATTAAGAGTGTTTGGGGTGGCTTGGTAAACTACTTCAAAGCCAAACCTCCAGAGAACAAACCAGAGCAGAATGGAACCCCTGAATATTCTGCTAACACTAGGTGAGTAAAGGAAACATTTCACATGGGACTTCTAACAGCATCTCTGAAGTGGCACCAAAAAATCAGAACTTGATTCTGTCCAGAAAATTGCTGACAGGATGTCTAGCTCCCTTTTCCTGAGAAAAACAATTCTGCCTTTATTTATGTTTGTAGTAATAAGAATAACTTTGTAGGAAGTTAATTCAAAGAGTTACACAGAATGACACAAGAAATTCTTCAGTCTCTCCCAAATTATCCTGCTCACTTCAGTCATAGCAGGAAATCCTGATTTCAATTAAATATTGTCTGTATGTCTAATTTCTGTTAAAAGCTGTACATAAAAAACAACTGCTGTGAAGTTGCAGTCTTACAGTACTTGAGAGATTTACATAAAGCCTGGTAATGCTTCATGGTCTGATTTCCTCCTTCCCTTCCTGCACCATCTATCACTAGAGGAAAGCAGTAGGTTGCCTCCAAGAAGATACAGTTTTAGTTTTGATGTCAAAGTTTCCATGGGCTATTTTCAGCACTAGATCAACCACTTCTGCTTTCTCTGAAGACAGATACTAATAGTTCATTTTGCAGGTTAAAAGAAGCAATGCTGTCTAGTAAAGAACACGAGTCAAAATACCAGGAAAGTCATCCAAACTTAAGGAAGCTGGATAATTCAGGTTTGTTAACTTTATTTTACACTGAATGTCTGCCATCAATGTGGGGCAAACTTGCAGAGTGGTGAATGCAGAGACCCTTCAGCTGACGCAGGTGCTGACCTACAGTGCTGCCTAATGTCTGCAGATTTGCATCTCAGCCTTTGTGGTTTTGAATTCTAGGGGATTGTTTCCCCTAAGACTCTTACACCCATGTTGAAGACATGATTTTTTTTTTTTTTTTTTAAACTTGGATGCAGATTTTATTTAGCTGGTTGTTTGTTTGTTTGTTTTTCGGTGGGGGGGTCTGTTGGGGGTTATGCAGTACTCACTAAAGGCTTTAAAATCATCCAGTGCTTATATTTGCAGCAGAGTATAGCCGAGAATCCATGCAGTGTGCAGGTAGCCTTGTCCTGTGTTTATCAAAATGCTAACTTAAATGCTCAGAGGTTCTCCTTTTTACTGTCATTTGTCATAGTTTTCTGATATGTTTTCCTTGTTATTTTAAACGTGGACTATAACGTTTCTTGCTGAAGTCACTACTTTATTCAAGCAAGGAAGCAGACAGGGTTTAGTTATTTAGTGAAGTAAGAGGAAGAAAGCAGCTGGGTGTGTTTAGAATTTTAGCTCTTCAAGTAAAGGAATGCGTTTTGGCAGTGTTGGTCTCCATTCCGCTCCACACAACATGAACAATCTGTCCAGTAGAGGGCAGGAAGAACTCTCTGGTGGCTTCACCTGGGGACACCGACTGCTGGTACAAGTTATCAAGCTGCCTGCTTTGTTGGTTGCATGGCTGGTTTGGGTTTTTGATTTTTCTCACAGCTACATAGTGGAACTACAAAAGGCAGCCCAAAAGAGAGTAATTGTAGCTTTATAACCTTGAAAGGTGCTCTATAGTGATGCTGGGATGCTTTTGATGGTTCTGCTAGAAGGTTAAGTGATTACGTGACAGCAGGCCTTATAAAAGTTTAAAGCCTCTTCTTGTTTGCTCTTCTATTATATAATATTCTGTGTTTGAAACTCTCAACAGACAATGATTTTGGCAAAGCAGATTCAGTTTCCTCAGTGCAGAGAGACTCCTATCCGAAGAACCAACATCTGCGAGCTTACCACCAGAAAATCGATAACAACTTAGGTGAGTGAGATGAGTGAAGCTGTCTGATGGGAAACAGTTTTCAGGTTGTGGTTCATAAGGCAGAGAAAATTACTAAGCAATGCATTGCCAACAAACACTGGGTTTTCTTTAGTTAATATGTGACATTTTGTTTCATTTTTAAAATATAATTAATTAAAATAAAAAATAATATCTTTTGTTAAACTCCAAACTGCTTGGATTCTGCATTTCAAAACTATCTACATGGCACAATCCAAACTTTGGATTGAAACATGCATTATTTGGATGTCTATGGGTCAACTACTTGCAAATATTAGTAACCAATCTTAGAAATGCATTTCAGGTGAAACCAGATAGAAACAAAGTGGCTAAGACACCTGAAATAGTATAAGTCTGCTGAGAAGCTGTTGACAATATTTTAACTCTTCTGCAACATGCTTGTGCTTTAAAAGTAGTTGGATTTTGAACTGTCTCTAAGCAAAGAGACCAGGAGAAAAAAGCCTGCACCAGAAGCATGAATCCTCTTAGATCATATGTTGACAAGAAGAAAACCACTCTTCCCAGGTGTGAATGTTTGCAAATCTCTGTCATTTGAATGAGGAAATGGTGCTGTAATATCCCACAGTGCTGACATTCAGGAACATGAAAATGTTTCTTTGAGTTAAATCCTTTAAGTTGAGTGAAGTATCACTGGCACAAGCAGGGTTATCCATTAAGCAGGTACTAGTATTATTAATAAAGAAACACTGCTTCAAAATGACATCCAGGTTATAGCAGTATGTGTGCTCACCACCTCTTTTAAAGCTTGCCACTGACAGTGAAACATACATTCAACCTGCTAACTGAGAGCAAAGCTCAGATACACATCATTTTGCACCCAAAGAATTGACAGCTGTGGTTTTGAAATAAACACATTTTGCATCAAATAGAATTGAAATGCACTAAATATTTAATTTGTGCGTTTGGTGCGTTTCTTTTCCTGCTTCCCCAAACTATTCATCTGATTTTTCTTTCTTTGTTCTGTGGTATCTATACAAAGTTCCTCTTTGCTTATATGTGTCACTGTTTAGCTGACCTAGAAAGAAGAGATGGGAAAGAAATCTGAAAGGAATAGATCAAAGAGGAACAGTCAAGCATAGAGTTAATGGAAGTACATTTGTTCTACTCCCAAGCCATGCAAAACTCACCAGCCTGGGAAGCACTTTTGTGTCAGTCATGCAATAAAATAGTTTCCTTGTAGGCAAATCAAAAAATCCCAAAATGGGATTTTTCCATCTAGGTTAAATATCTAGCTGCTTAAATCTTCAGTGTGTTGACAATCTGCCTGCAAGAAGTTGAGAGAAAAACAAGTGAAGTAGTGTTGTTCAGCCTAGAGAAGATTCCGGTGAGGCTTAGAGCTGCCTTCCAATACCCGAAGAGATCCTACAGGAGAGGGACTTTTCATAAAGGTGTCTAGCAACAGGATAAGAGGAAATGGTTTGAAGCTGAGGGAGAGTAAATTTATACTTAAGAAGTTCTTAAGTATAAGGGTGGTGAGACTCTAGAATAGGTTGCCCAAGGATGTTGCAGATGCCTTCTCCCTAGTGGGGTGTTCAAGGCCAGATTGGATGAGGCCTTGAGCCAGCCAAGAGGTATCCCTGGCCATGGCAGGAATCTCTGAGGTCCCTTCCAACCTAAGCCATTCTCTGAGTAGAAATATTTAAGTATCAGTGTTTCCACTCCGGGAGAAGAACACTCAGGCTGGAGCAGATGCAACTAATGTTTTCTAGCCCAGGGTGTTGGAGAAGAGAGAGAATCCTGATGGTGTCTGTTTAACACCATCTTTATACTTTATACTGCTTTGATTCCTTATGGCCCCTCTCTTCATTGACAGATGAGATGTCTTCTGGGTTGAGTCGTCTGAAGAACCTTGCTCTTGGTCTGCAGACAGAAATAGATGAGCAGGATGATATGCTGGATCGACTGACCAGGAAGGTAGAGACGCTGGACGTCAACATTAAAAGCACTGATAAGAAAGTCCGACAACTTTAGAGGATTTGTAGACCTTCTCTTGTCCAGCATCAGTTCTTCTTGGATGTCTTCTCTCAACCAGTCCCTTAAGAAGTCCTGGACAGTATCTGCTGGGTTTTGGTGGTTTGTTTTTTTTTTGTCTGAAATGTTATTGGTTTTGTTGTCATTAAATACATAACTCTAAGTGCAGCATAATACCTTCAACTTATCCTTGATGTACAGCAAGTAAAACCTCCCAGCACTTGGCAGATGCCTGGTGCTGGAAGCTCTGTGCTCCGCTCTGTAACTGTGAGTCACCTGCTGGGAGGAGTTTGCCATCTACAGAGCTTCAGTGTCCTTGGCCTAGTCTGATGAGAAAAGTAACTGCATTTTTACCTCTGTTTTGAGGAGGGAGCAGGGGGAACAGAATGTGCTGTGTGTTATTCAGAACCAATGTTGCTAATTCTGTTTACCTGCAGCTATTTTAAATTCTGAAAAAGATGCTGATTTCCAGCTGTAAAAATCATTTGAAGTGAGCGTTCTCTGGCACTTCTGGAGCTTAAGGAACAAACTTCTTCAGAAGTTGTAGAACACCAAGAGTGTTGTGTAATGATGATAATATCCTGTGCGTGTTCCTTTCCTTAAGATGACTTTTAGCCAAATGGTTGATCCACAAATTGTGGGGTTTATGTTTGAGTCACTAAGTGCTATCACCTTTACAGTATTCTCTGCAGGTAATGTTGACTGACAGTGACTCAAAAAGTTTGGGTAACGAAACCAGGATTTAAATGTTTTATTTTCTGCCCTTTCTTGGCTTGTTCCCTTGGATGGCTATTTGAAAAATAGCTGCTGTTTTAGAAAGGAGGAATTGGGCTAATAGTGCCCAAACAGACCAGAGGAGATTGGGTTTTAATTTAACATTTACTTAAAAAGTGACTGAGGGTAGAACAGCTGCTGTGTTGTCCTAGGTAATGTGGCTGCTTTTAAGATACTCAACTGTATGTGGTTCACACACTTCTGCTTCAGCTCAGTGGGTATAAAAAGTTCTTGGAAACTCCAAATCAGTTTTGAGTCTTCCAGCTAGAAGCTGACCCTTCCAATTTGTTTTATTATTATTTTTGTTCTTCTGCAGAACAAATAATTGCAATTCTGCTCCATCCTAATAGAACAATGAGAACTTAGTGCCTTGAAGTTATTTTGGTTTGGAGAGGCTGAGGGACCTGTATCAATATTGCAACACTCCCTATCACAAATGGCAATGGGTGGCTCAGAGCAGATCCTTGCTTTTGTAAGCTGGTGCCACATTATCTTACGAGTTAAAGGAAGACCTTGGTGTTTAGGGCTGTCAAGCTTGTATCCTTCATTCACACCCTCTGCTGCCTCTCTTTTTTCAAGGGATTTGTTACCTTGAGCTCACTTGCTACAAAGAACACCCACTTGTTGAGGAGATAATATAAATCTTGAGCCTTTCCTGTTTTACTGTGTCTGCTGAAAGTTCACATGGAGAGAGATAAATCACTCAAAGCTACACTGCTTGGACATAGTGTTACAGGAAAAAAAAAAACATTCCTGGAATCACTAGCAAAGTAGAAATGTGAATTAGATTTTATTAAGAATCTTTATTTGCTTTTTAATTTTCACTTCATCATTCCTGCTCATTTGAAACCATAAAAAAACCATACTAACATCCATGTATCATCTAACTTTTGGAGTGTATCCCATGATGAATTCTGTCTTCCTCTCTTAATATTTATGAGTTACATGATTTGGTGTCTCAAGATGGCTGATACATTTCTTTAGTAAATGATGCAGTCATCAGCGCTCAAAAGTTCCTTAGTGAAGGAAAATTGGAATGTGGATAACACTTGGATTAGTTTCTTAGTTGAGTTTCTGCTTGTATTAAAAAGAATTTTTCCTAATGCCAGTACTGGTTAACACTTACATCTTAGAAAGGATACATTAATTCCCTCCAGAACAGAGAACACTGAAAAATTGCACAGTAATTGACTGCACTTCTGAAGTGTGAAATCTGCCTTCACATGTATGCAACTATTTCACAACTACATTTTTTCCAAAGTAAGACTTGGGGTGAATGCTGAGACTTTCTCTACAAATCTATGGCCAACAGAGGGAAAATGCAGCTGGAGGGTCTGACTGTATTGTGAGTAATAAGAAATGTGGAGCTTGAATCCAGGCTAAAAATTAGCTGATGTAAGAGTGAAGTGTGCTGCCTCTCTGATGGAAGCTAATTCCATGTCTTCAATCTACATGTTTTCACAAAACAAACTCAACATTTTGGTCGACTGCTTGGTTGTGTCAGCCTTATGAACTGTTTACTGCATCCTGGATATCTTTGATGCCTTTAAAAACACAGACAGGGAAGGGGGATTAAAAAAAAAAAATCCCTATTTCTGCTTTGAACACCTTGTAATCCTAGCAGTCTAGACAACCAGGATCTCAGCCATGTGGAAATTAGACAGAGGTCTAACTTCCCACCTCTCCTACCAGTCCTATTCCCTGCCTCAGTGATGTATGTCTGTGATTATACCTTTTGGCTCTGTTATTTTTTTGTTTGTATTTGTTGGTTTGGTTTGGGTTTTTTTTTTTTAATGGCCTTGTTTTAAAGGATTATTTCCCACACTGGGTTTCTTTTGTGGGGAATAGCAGTTTATGCATAACTATAAATGAATTTCTGCTGCAGACTGAATTCCCTGTCTCAGCTTTCATACAGATGCTTTATGCTGATAAAGAACTTGAGCCTAAGTAACGTGAGACAAGGCTCTTTTGTAACAGCCATGCATTTTTTTGTGCTTCCTGCAGAAAGGGGAAGTTTAAAGGGGAAAAAAAATCCCCACCATGATTTTTGCCTTTCCAGGAAATGTCATTTTGCATGTCTTATGAAGGACTTATTTCAGTAGCTTTTCTCACTGCTTCCTGAGATCAGAGTTTTATTTCTTGGATAACATTGTAAAACCTGTTTAAGGTGTGGGAATTTCAGAAGAAATTGAATTTGCATTAATGCTGGCCTTGAGTTAAATGTTTCTGCCTAAATACACATGTTGGCATAGAAATCCCTGTCCTTGCAGCAAAATAGTTCTGGTTATGGCTTGAGTAGAAGTTTAATGTTAAGGTCAAAAGAAGATAGCAACTGGAAAAAATTAGTATTTTAAGTCTTCTTCCTAAAAGATTTCCTCACTTCTCCAAAAGCTTGCTAAGAAATTTTGAAGAGGTTTTAAAAGTTGGGAAGTAGCAGATCTGTTAGAACAAATATAAAATAGACTCTGAAAACAGCAAGGGGAAAAAAAAAAAAGGCAAATGGGAATAATCAGTGTCTGCCTAGTAGAATCTTAAGGGTATTTGATTTTTACATGTCCTGAGCACTAATTTAAATACTTTAACAAATGCCACGTAGCTGAATTTTAGGAGGCACTATCAAGATTTGTTGCTGTGCTGAACTGTTAATTGTCTTGCTGAAACTGATGTCAGGGTTGGCTTTCATGTGTGGAGTTCATCTGAAATGTTTTGCTGCCTGGTAGGTTTTGTGAAGTAATGTAATTGGTTAAATGGTGAAGTAGAAAATACTTTGCAACCACTCTGCCTTCTGAACAAACTGAATTTTTTTAGGCATTTTTACAAGCATAATATCATATAGAGGATGTGTGCTTCATTTTGACTTGGAAATATATGGGGCTTGATTTTTCAAAATCACAGGCAGGGATTATTTGTGTCTATGGCTTTTTATTAAACAGTATGTTAATTCTGTGCCACTTTTGATACAAGACAAACTAAAATTAGCTGTTTCTTTTATTTAAACACTAAAGTGGACTGTAGTTCAGCAGCTTAGGAGCAATGAGTATTGAATGGTAAGATGATCAATAAAGGTGCTTACTGCTGATGCAGAGTTGTTCCATTTATTTCCCTAAATTCTTTGGTTATTACTTCATTGGACAATTCTTCAAAAAAGGGCATTGGGGTTGATGGTGGATGAGAGCCAACATTGTGTGCTTCAGCCCAGGCCAATGGCATCCTGGGCTGCATCAAAAGCAGCATGGCCAGCAGATGGAGAGAGAGGATTCTGCCCCTCTGCTCTGCACTGATGAGATCTCACCTGCAGTGCCGCGTCCAGCTCTGGAGCCCTCAACACAGGACATGGACCTGATGGAGCAGGTCCACAGGAGGGCCACAAAAATGACCAGGGGACTGGAACACCTCTGCTACAAGGACAAGCTGAGGGAGCTGGGGTTGTTCAGCCTGGAGAAGAGAAGGCTCCAGGGACACCAAATAGCAGCCTGCCAGTACCTGAAGTGGGCCTGCAATAAGGCTGCAGAGGGACTGTGTACAAAGCCTTGCTGTGATGGGACAAGAGGCAATGGTTTGAAATTAAAGAACGGATTTAGACTGGATGTGAGGAACAAATTCTGCACCATGAGTGTGGTGGAACACTGGCACAGGTTGCCCAGAGAGGCAGTTGAGGCCCATCCCTGGAGATCCTCAGCAAGGCTCTGAGCAATCTGCTCTAGTGGAGGATGTCCCTGCTGACTGCAGTGGGGTTGGACTGAATGAGGAGGTCTCTTCCAACCCAAACTATTAGATGATTTTTTTTTTTTCCCATCACAAGATCTGCATCCTTCTGCCCTAAACTGTATTTAGTCTGCTAACGACACTGCAGAGGAGACCTTTGAGCCATTTTATCTGCGTCATTGTACATTGTTGTGTTCCAAGCTGTTGACATTTGTGTCCTGTACTTCCATTCCCAAAGCTGCACACAGTAATACAGCAGCCAGGTAGAAAACAGTAGAGCATGCTGTGTTGTAAGAGGGAGAGAAGGAAGCTCTTTCCTAAATGACATGGTTGCAGTAATGGATTAAGTCTTGTTGGTAAATTCAAGAAGATCAAATGACCTAAAACTGAACTGCAACATTCAGCAAAGTGCAGGTGAGGAAACTACATTGTCAGAGTCCTCCTATCAATGCATCAACCCTGTTAAGCTACAGAACAACTCTAACATGCTGCAAACTGGCATTTGTGGCACAGCAAAAGTAGCCTTGCTCTCAAAGGCATAAAAACGGTCTTTTAGAAACAAAAGAATGTTAGTGGGTCTGCTTTCTCACCCTGATTGGGTGGCAGAGTCATTCCTGTTGAACAAAAAAATGTAACTGGAACCTCTGTGCTGAATTGCAGCAGAAAATATTGACCAGAGCTTCCTCCAAATGCTGGCTTCTTTCAATCAGGGGAATACCATTCCCTACCAGTACTGTGTTCAGAAGTCCAAAGAAGTTGGAGTCTGTCTTCCATCACTACTGACTTTGGAGTTTTTATTTTCCCCAGCAATCTCATTTCCAATCCAAGTAATGCATCCATTGGTGAAATTTGTGTGATTTAATAATTTCCTGGCACAAGGATTCCAAAATGTAGGAGGAGAACTGGAGACGTTTTTTTTCCGTCTTCTGGTGTTTATTTTACTGTCTGAATCCTTGCTCTTGACCCTTGTGAATGGCTTTCTTTGATGAGCTACTAACAACTGCTTGTCCAGTGCAGTGTCTGAGAAAGACAGTGCACTCAGACTGTCACCCTTGCAGTTGAGGGTGGTGAGAAGGAAGCTTACTCTTAGGAATCTGATGTACCTGACAGCTCTAGCATTCCTAGCTTGGAATTTCTGGAGCTGTTTTCCTTTTCACAATCTCTGTAAGCTAAATAAACACATTTTCCCATTGCTTACTTTACTAATCAGTGTTTGAAATGCAATATTGAGGCCTTATTCCCTTTTCAAGCTAACAGGAGTCATGCTGGGTTTACAGTGGCAGCCTGCCAGAAGCCTGAGGACTTCAACTGTGCCCAAGTGAGGGAAGATGACAGCAGAACCAAAGCAACTCTTCACTGTGGCATACAGCAGCATATTGCTCACTTCCATGTATTATTTGCCACCAGCAGGTAGTGGCAGTGAGAGCTGTGGAGTTTGGGTGCACTAGAAGGCAAAAAGTTAGAGCCTTAATTTAAGACTGTACTTACCTGAGAAATAGGTGAAGTTTTAAGTTGAACATCACATCGAAACCATTAAGCTTCCTTCTGTCTTTGCAGTTAGACACATGAAGATGTATTGCTGGATCAGTCTGGCTGCATTAATGATCTGCATGAATCTCCAGGGATTGTCTCTGCTTCCCCAGGTGGCTCAGAGTGGATGTCCAAGTTACGAAGCCAATTCCTGCAAGAACAATTTTCATTTGATATTTGAGAGAAAAATTTTGCCTTATCCTTCCTTGGAGGAGTGATGAACAATGGAATTAGGGAACATTTTGTGGGATCATTGTTAGGTTGGAAGGGACCTTAGAGATCATCTATTCCAACCTCCCTGTGATGGGCAGGAACATCTTTCAACTAGACTCAGCTGCTCAAGGTCTCATCCAGCCTGAAGGAGGCATCCACAACCTTCCTGGGCAGCCTATTCCAGAGTCTCACCACCCTGGTACTGAAGAACTTCCTAAGCTCCAGTCTAACCCTACTTTCCCTCAGATTCAAACTATTCCCCCTTGTCCTGTCTCTAGACACCCTTAGGAAAAGTCCCTTTGCAGCCTTCCTGTAAGATCCCTTCAGGTATTGGAAAGCAGCTTTAAGGTCTCCTTGGAGTCTTCTCTTCTCCATGCTGAACAACTCCAGCTCCCTCAGCCCTCATATAAGATGCATTTGAAGAGGCATTTGTTAAGCCTCCATAATCTTGTTACTTACCTGCTGAAAAGTACTTAAGAGAATCTTAAGAGAAGAAAGAGAACTTCAGATGACAGCCTTGGATGCTCCATTGTTTGATTGTTCAGTCATCTGCAGGCCATGTACTGTAATGTACTGTGGTTTATTTTGACTCTCATCAACTGCTGTGCTGGTGTAGTACCTCTGTTGGCAGCACGGAGTGACTGGAAGATTGCCAAGTGAAGGGAAGTCTGTGTGTGAACAGCCGGGAGGGATAATATGTAAATCTGGTGGAAAGAGGCAATTACAGGCAGTGTTGAGATATAATGGAAAAGAGACAATATTGAGCCTCAACAGAAATAGCAACACAAACAGCAGCTACTCTACAACATCTCTGAAGTGAACTTTGTTGCATTAAACAACCACACTCCAAAGAAAACAGATGGCCTATGAAATCTGTGAGCAGACTTCCAGAAAACAGTTTGGTCTTCAGGAACATGTCCATGTTGATGTTCAGCATATCCTCCTGAAACAAGAGGACAAAAGGCTTCTCCTCCCTGCTGCTGAGTTTACATAACACAAGAGAGGAGCTGGGAAGCTGGATTAGATGCAAGCCAAATATAGCTGAAAATAATACTGCATGTCATCTGTAACTATGAATGGACATGAGTAGAGAAAGTGATATCTGAGAGCAGCAGTATGAGAAATGCTGGCTTGTTGCTTCATAACCCAACAGCTGAGGAGGTAGCACACAGTGAAACAAATCAGGAAGCCCTGACTAACCAGAGGGACCGTGTCAAGAGCTTACCAGGACCACCAGCTTATCACCAGCAAACCCAGCTGCATGAAGAATGGGTGGGCTGGGAAGGGACAGAGCATTCCCAAATGTTTAACTTTATATTACAAATGAGGATGGATTCAGACTGTTTTTTAATCCTATGGAATCCTATGACCTAACTGGACCTCCACACACTGAAATTAGCACTGTATTAGCTTACATTTTTCCATCATGAGGACCAAAACTCTGCAAAGAAATTCAACCCCAGAGTGCCAAATAAAAGGTCTAACTGGTACTTTGTATGTGTGCCCTCTCACTTTTGCACTGCTAAAGATATCTATCTGGAACACCACAGCTTGCCAAAAATTGATGTCACTTTTTTATGGTGCGAAGCACTTCTCAGGGCTTTAGAAAAGCAGGAAGTGCCAAATACTTTTTAAATTCAGGAAGATCTTTTTAGAAAGTAGTTATTTCTAAAAAGAATCATAGAATCAACCAGGTTGGAAGAGACCTCCAAGATCATCCTGTCCAACCTATCCCCCAGCCCTATCCAATCAACTAGACCATGGCACCAAGTGCCTCATCCAGTCTTTTCTTGAACACCTCCAGGGACTATGACTCCACGACCTCCCTGGCCAGCTCATTCCAATGCCAATCACTCTCTCTGTGAAGAATTTCCTCCTAATATCCAGCCTAGACCTCCCCCAGCACAACTCGAGACTGTGTCCCCTCATTCTGTTGCTGGTTGCCTGCGAGAAGAGACAGACCCCCACCTGCCTACAACCTCCTTTCAGGTAGTCGTAGACAGCAACGAGGTCACCTCTGAGCCTTCTCTTTGGCTGTAAATGCCTTCTTGTGCTTGCTAAGGCTGCCTCTGCACAAGAGAATTTCTCTCTTTATTAAACATCCCTCATACAAGTAATGTCAGTTACACTGAAAGCACAGCATAAAGTGGCACAGCTGCCCGAGTCTTGTGTCATAGAATCACAGAGGGGCTGGGTTGGAAGGGACCTCCAAAGGTCATCCAGTCCAACCTCACTGCAGTCAGCAGGGACATCCTCCACTAGAGCAGGTTGCTGAGAGCCCCATCAAGCCTGACCATGAACATCTCCAGAAATGGGCCTCAGCTACCTCCCTGGGCAACCTGTGCCAGTCTTCTACTACCCTCATGATGCAGAACTGGTTCCTAATATCCAGTCTAAATCTCCTCTCATTTCAAATCACTGCCCCTGGACATATTCAAGGTGAGGGTTGACAAGGCTCTGGGCAACCTGGTCTAGTTGAGGATGTCCCTGCTGATAGTAGGGAAGGGTTGGGCTAGATGACCTGTGGAGGTCCCTTCCAGCCCAGACTATTCTATGATCCTATCACTGAAGGCCTTTGGGAACAGTCCCTCTGCAGCCTTCTTGTAGCCCCCTTCAGGTACTGGCAGGCTGCTATTAGGTCTCCCTAGAGCCTTCTCTTCTCCAGACTGAAAAACCCAAGCTCCCTCACCCTGCCCTCATAGAAGAGGTGCTCTAGCCCCCCAGTTGCTTTCATGGTCCTCCTCTGGACCCTCTCCAACAGGTCCATGTCCTTCCTGTGCTGAGAGCTCCAGAGCTGGATTCAGGGTAGCAGAAGTGCTTCTATAGCTTCTGCTAGCACTGGTGGGAGCTTTTTAAAAGGTAATTTAGACATTTCATCACAAAGACTTGGAGCATATAAAGCTGTGCTTGCCTACATTTAACTCTAGTTCAGACATCTTGCTTGTTGTTTTCTCAGAAATCTAGAAGCTGTCAAACGTGTGCTTGTTGAACCTCTCTGGGAAACACCTTTGTGTTGTGTGCATCTTGAAAATTCCAGTGGAGACTGAAGTTCCAGAAAAGCCAGTCTGTGCCATTCAGATTAGAGATGTCATTAAGAACCACAAAATGCAAAGACTTTCCATTAAAACCTGT
This sequence comes from Ramphastos sulfuratus, assembly GCA_013399055.1. NCBI lineage: Eukaryota > Metazoa > Chordata > Aves > Piciformes > Ramphastidae > Ramphastos > Ramphastos sulfuratus. The sequence continues at coordinate 69,832 of WBNM01026409.1, forward strand.
TCCACAAACAATTCAACAGAAAGAAAGCCAAGAGTGAGTAAGAGAATCAGAGTGACTTTTATCTTCAGCTTCCTGAAATCCCACAAGCTGATAGAAAAACCAAACCAAAACCCAGGCCCTTTGTGTTACATAAAACAGCATGACAGAGTCTAGTAAAAACCTGGTTTGGAAGGGGAGAACAGAGTTCATGGAACAATGCTGTTTTCAGGAGGGGATTTCTGAACCTATCTTTATAGTTAATGCAGACAAAGGTTCAGATTCATACAAAAGAAGGAATTTGAGCATAAAGAAAAGGAACAACAATATTTAATGAACAATAAAACTGATTTAGGAAGGTGTAGACTTGGACAAAGAGTTCCCCCCCCATTATTTGGGCTGTCTGTTTCATAGATTCACCAGTAAAGGCTGAACTCCCACTTCAGCTATCCCCTCAAAGTAATAATTTCCTTCCACTCTCTGGTTGCCTATTTACATGTCACTCACATAAATCTGGTGTCTCTGGGCTTATTCCTCACCGTCACATCTGGCTGAATTTGGTTAATGGTCTCAAAGCTTATCATGGTGGGGAAAAAGGAAACAGACAAACACAGGGAAAACAGCCATAGAGGATTTGTTTCTTTGGGGGGGATGCAGGAAAGTCATAGCTTATTAATTCAGAAAGTGCTTTTTGCCCAAGGCTAAGAGAAAGGGAAATACATTGTAAAGACCCTCCAGAAAATTAAAAGTCAGTTTATCTTCTACATGGTTTACTATTATACTAAATTGTAATGAGGCTTCTGTTTTTCTTGGCCTTATTCTTTTTCCTGGATAATACCATAACACCAAGAAAATGAACACTGAGTTTTTCCGGTCACGGTTCCAGTTCAGAGACACTAACAGTCAATGCATATTTAGCATTTCCCAGGTCACCTTATTACACAGAATCACAGAATGTTAAGCATTGGAAGGGACCTCGAAAGATCATCCAGTCCAATGCCCCTGCCAGAGCAGGATCACCCAGGGTGGGTCACACAGGAACGCATCCAGGTGGGTTTTGAATGTCTCCAGAGAAGGAGACTCCACAATCTCTCTGGGCTCCACCACCCTCACAGTGAAAGTTTTCCCTTACGTTCACATGGAACCTCCTCTGCTCCAGCTGGCAGCCTTTGCCCTATCATCAGACATCCCTGAGCAGAGCCTGTGTCCATCCACCTGACACTGCCCACACATCTTTACCAACGTGAATGAGGGTAGCCCTCAAGCTCCTCTGCTCCAAGCTCCAAGCCCCAGCTCCCTCAGCCTGACCTCACAAGGAGATGTTCCGCTGCCTTCAGCAGCTTTGTGGCTCTGTGCTAGACTCTCTCAAGCCGTTCAGTGAGGCTTTTTTTAGAACTGAGGAGCCCAGAACTGGACACAATATTCCAGATGTAGCCTCAGCAGGGCTGAGTAGAGTGGGAGAAGAACCTCTCTCCACCACAGTCCTTCTAATCTACCCCAGGATGCCCTTGGCCTTCTTGGCCACAAGAGCACATTGCTGGCTCATGGGCAATCTTCTGTCCACCAGGACCCCAGGTCCATTATGTGTTGCTATAGGACAGAGGTAATAACCAGAAGACCCCTTGAGGTCCTTTCCAGCTTCTTATTCTCATATCCTAGTTATTCACATTTACCAGTCATGCTCCTAAATGATATTTAGCCACTCAGACCAATTAGACCAGTCAGTTTATGAGGTTCCTGCCATTCCAGAACTAGTGAAATTAGCAATAGATCCACATTTGATTCATATTAGCTACCTCATTTCTTTCCATTAGTAATATTTTCAAAGAACATGTTCACCCTCTATCCACTTGACAGATGAGCTGCCAGAGGAAACACTCTGGAGGAGTTCAGCTTCTAAAAGTGTTGAGGTAGCAAGCAGCCCTGACCCATCTGTCATGATGCTGAAGACAGACATTGACTCCTATGCCCTTTGCTCTGCTTTACGTCACTGACCAGTAGACCTCTGTTTTCACAAGGCTGGGCTGAAGGAGTTGCAGTTTCAGCTCCCATGCTGCAAGTAACACAGCATCTGTGCTGTGGAGAACACAAACACAAGTGTCCAGAGGAGCCCAGTGCCCATCGGAATGCGCCAGGAGCACGAATGTCAGCACTCTGCACACAGACAGAAATGGCTTCTTCACATGGGAATGGAACCAAGACTGGCATATTGTTTGCAAGTTACAAGTGAATTATGCATCATCATGGTATTACCTCTGCGGGGGATCTAAAAACCTCCAGCCTTCATTGCCACTGCCTCTAGACACTTCTGTCCACTTTGACATTAAATGCCATCAGAATCTATCATCTCCAGCAGGGAATATGGGATGGAGCTTCACATATCAAAATAAATTCATAAAGTGACCTGAATTCATGATGTGACCACAAAGATTTCAGGAGTTAAATCCACCACAACAGAGGACTTTTTTTAAATGCTAAGTCTGTATGACATTCTCCTGCCAGAGAATGAGCTGCAGGGAATTTAAACATTAAACAGTTACATGTTGAACAACTCTGCAAGAGAATCTTTCCATTTCAAATCATTCCTTCAAAGACATCACATTTACAATTTTTATTGGTCTGCTCTTCAGGAGCTTGCTCAATGGCTTAAAAAAAGCACAGAAGAAACCCAACCAGAGCCTCAGAGTACTTTGTGTGACCCAGAGGTATGTGTGCAGTAATAAGAAGAACAGATGGGGAAAGCAAAATTGAATTCCAGAGGAAAAGAACATTAATTGAATGGAATTCTGCATTAAAATGGGGAATGACTGTGAGATGTATAAGGAGGCAGTTCTGGACGGGAGATGATGAGAGAAGACAGTTCTTCGCTCAGCAGTGAGGAGCCTGTTGGAAGAAGAGAGCAGAGAGGAAAGGGGAGGGCTCCACCATCTCCAGGAGACAAGCTGGAAAGAAGTCCAAAGAGTGAGGGTGTGGTTTGAAAAACAAGGAGTCCAATTTCAAACTGGATCCTGAAGCAAACAAGGCCGTCAGTGAGGACCTTGAGACGCATGAAATGTCAATTTCGTCTCTGACGAAACCAGAGCTTTTGGAGTCATTGTGATGCTCTGCCTATGCTGCACCAGGACATCTCTGTGCTGTGACTGCTCCTAAGGTTTGCGTTCATCTGTAGGCCAAACACTGACACTCAGGTGTCTTAGCCAGCCTAAAGCTGAGAGCAGGGGGGGATCAAACACCCTGCTTCACGCAGCAGTTAGTAGTGGTCAGCTGCAAGGATCTGCAAGTCCATCTACCAGACTGTGCCACTTGGAGTTTTACTTGTCCACATTCTGGCAGGTCTCTTGCTGTCAGCAACTGGATGCTGTCTCACAGAGGCCAGAATATGTGCTACTGTCTCATTTGCAGACTGAATACTTCTGTAACTAAACTCTGATTTGAATTGATGTTGTGGAGCAAGGCTCTGAGAGGAACACTTAAGAGAAAAGGACATCGCTTTTGCAGTGAGACTTCCTCGGCTGATTCTGTGGGAAGAAGACTGGGAACATGCACAACGCCTATACAAATAGCAACCTCTCCAAGGCAAACATGTAGTTCTTCTCAGGGCTGTTCTCAAAGACTGCAAGAAAGTATCAGGCTGCCATCCACAGGAGTAGCCGGAAAACCGGACATCTGGAGGAGAGTAACTACTGAGAAACCAGAGAAAAATTTCCTAGGCACTTTTCCATTTGCATTATTAGAGGATTGCTTGGGATTACACCTTCTCAGCCGCTGAGTGCGATGGCTCTGCCTTTTATAAAGGAAGGAAAGGAGCAGGTGGCTAATCAGAGGGGTGAAAGCATAGCAAACAGTTGAGATTCTTTACATTTCCTTTTCATGGACCTTAAATAAGGCCAGTGGTGCCTTTCCATTCAGAGAACCCAAACTAAAGTTAGAAAACAAGGATCAAAGACTCAGTTAAAACACGGGTGCACCCAGCTGAGAGTGCAGAGCATCTTTAGCTATGGAAGCTCAGCTGGTTGCAAAGTGGAGAAAAGAAGGCAAAATACTTTTCCCATTTTTTTATTTGGGTCAAAGTTTCCAACACTGTCAGCTAGCTCTTCAGAGCCAACCACACTTGCAAAGAACCTAAACCCAATGCTCAACAAAGCCTGGTGGTAAAAAGAGCAGGTATTTGGCACAAGAATGTAAAGGAGGCACAAAGGAGAAAGACATCAGCAGACGGAAGTGTGGCAAAGCACTGTGTGTAAAAGTGAGATGCTTTTTTTACTACAGAAATGATGGGATGCTGTAATTAGGATTTGGCCAGCTGGGAGTGGGCAAGAAGTATTATATTATTAAAACTGGAGAAATGTAACAGACCCTTAATTTTAATTATACTCTAAATGAGTCTTGATCTCCTTAGCCAGTGATCTCTCTAGCTCATGTCAGCATTGTGCCAGACTCCTAAGAGTGATTGCACACAGAATGTGGGGGTTTTTGTGCATTTGTAATTCCTGCTCATAAAAATGTCTCAGAGACAAGACTGTTGTTTCTTTCCTTTGTCAGAATCTGCTCTAAAATAGAAAAGACTTAGAAATATCTATCCTGTGACTATGTACATTACCTAGGAGGTCCTACTTCATTTGAGAAATACTTTGTGAAAGGCTCTGGCTCATTGTTGTGTGTTTGGTAGTTTTTTAAAATAGAGATAGCTATCAGTTGGCAAGAAAAAGTTAGCAGCTGGAGCTCTGGATAGAAATAATTAGCATCCATAAGGTGATCATGAAGGAGGGCAGCTGACAGAGGCAAACACAGAACAAGTTCATTGTACCAAGTGGCTTGGTGACAGATCACATCCTGGTGTCCCACTGATGTCTCTGCAGCACTGTTGGTTTGCCTTCATTTAGAACCTGCTATAGCTAACCCACCCTAAGGAAGCTGCTGCTAACAGACCTATGGACTAGATACTACTCAAACAAAGACAAGTTATCCTTCACCTCAGCTCCATTTTTGCTTGCTCATCAGACAATAGACCTTGGTGCCTAACCCCAGTTGTGAACTCTTTTGGAAGAGCTACAGATCTGAGATTTCCCAAGGAATGGGGCTTTAGTGGCACCTCAGTCTCAGCACCTTCTGCCACCTGCAATGGCCTGCTCAGAGTCTCCTCAGTTCAGCTGTAGACCTGTATGGCAAAGGGGTCCCAATGGCTGCACCCTACAATTGTGCACACCAGCAGGAACCAAAGTCTCTCAGCAGAGCCGTGCCTAAGATTCCTTTGGAAACTTAACCCAGTTTGGGAATTCCCTGCTCCATGTATTAAAAATGAATGAGGTAAAGTAAAATTAACGAGGTTTTAAATTAGAGTATATTTGGAATCGTTTTAATCTGCCTTCTGGTTTTGACTCTTCAGGGGTCCCTTGCTCAGCTTTTCTTTGCAACCCACAGCATGAGAAACTCATTTGTGGAAAGTTGAATCACAGATTCTCCTGTAACCCTGCATGTCTGGAACTGGGCTCACTGTGAAAGCGTGAACATCACTGTCAGGATAAAACCTCTGGAGCTAGCAACACCGTAGCAGTTTCCATCAGGAAGGATTACTGTAATTTAGGAGAAACATAATAGCAGTAATGTTACTTTCACCTCCTTCATCTGAAGCTAACAGGCTGACTAGCAGTGAGGGTTTAAAAGAGAGGTTGATATATCCCTTCCATGACAGACCCTTCACTTCTCAGTTAGTCAGTAACTTTCCAATTTACAATGTCAACTCACCAAGGGAGGAACCCTCTTTGTATTTGGAAGTCCAACAGGGCAAGACAGCAGGATGGCTTTTCAAACACACATGACAACTGGTAACGAAACTCCTCGTTTACCTTCGGGCACGGCAGAAGATAGCAAAGCCTATGTGGCACTATGCTAAATAGGACCAAGCCAGACCCGAGCACGGGCTAAGCACCTTAGGACTTCCTAGGGCTGTTGAGCAGCAGTGGCCACCCTGGCCCTTGTGCTTTGAGCCAGGGGTCTGTCAAAGGCCGTGTGGTCCTCTGCTCCCCTACGGCCAGATGAAGCAGAGTCCACCTGAGAAGAACCACTTTTCACTACCACTAGCCACTCTTCGCAAAAGCTTGTATAGTTCCCTACAACCAGCTGCAATTCGCTACAACCAGCCACCGCGGCAGGTGCCGGGGCAGGCCGCAGGGCTTTGCGGCGCAAAAAGCGGGCTTGCTCCCGTTCCCCAGCGCCCACCGAGGGCCACATTCGGGCAGCAGGGTAGCGCCTCGGAGACCCCTGCCTTTCTCCTCACCCCCGGGGCCAGGCAGGAAGCACCGCCCACCGGCCCTAGAGAAGGCTGGAGAGTACCCGCGGGGCCTGGCGGCTCTCGAGGGGTCCCTGTGAGGCGGAGCAGAGCCAGGAGGGGAGGCAGCACCGCAGGGCGCTGGGGAGGGGACCGAGTCGTGCGAGTGTGTGTGGCAGGAGCGGAAGGATACCTGAAGCTCTGCAACCCCTCCCGCCTCTCTCTCCGCTGACCGCAGCCGGGAAGAGGGAGTCCCCCTGTCCTCGAAGCCCTCTCCTCAGTTCCGCCCCTCAGCAGGAGTGGGGAGGCAGCCAAGAGGAAGGCAGTGGGGGAGGCTGAGGGAGTTGGAGAAGCAAAGGGGGGCGATGGAGTGGGGGAAGAAGCGCTGCGAGGAGGGACTATTTGAGGAGACCCTGGCAGGCTGGCGGGGAGGTGCGGAGTGATCCTGCCGCCGCAGTGAGCGGCCCCGGGCTGAGGCAGAAAAGGGAGGCGAGCCCGCCGGGGCGCCATCCCAGCCGGGGCACTGCGCCTGCGCCGCCTCCCCTTCCCCTCCGCCCCGCTGCTGTGTGGGGTGCAGCGGCTCCTGCCCTGCTGCCACCGCCAGTCCCTGCCCCGCGCCCCCGTCTCGGGGACCTCGCCCCTAGTCATGGCCCAAATACTGCCTATTCGTTTCCAGGAGCATTTCCAGGTGAGCGGAGCTGGGGGGGGCGGCGGCGGAGGCGCAGGGACGGGACTCCCCCTGCTCTGCCTCACCCCATCCCTCAGAGAAGAGGGGGCCGCGGCCTAGCCGGGGCTAGGGGCACGCCGAGGGGAGGGGCAGGGAGGGGACGGGCCGCCGGAGCCCTTCCCGCGGCCGCTGTGGCGGGGGGACCCTCTCCCTCCTTCGCTCCCTCCCGTCCACTGCGGGGCTGCCGTCCCGCTGTGCGCCGCGGGAAGGAGCGCAGTGTGGGCTCCCTTGGTGCGGACTCCCGGGCTGCCGCTTGCCGCCGTCCCTCGCTTTATCCCTGGGGCTGCTTCTCAGCGGCGTACGGGGCGGCCGCGATTTGTGCAGAGTCACTCGCCGCCTGAGGGACCTCCCGCGCCGGGGAGGGGGAGGCGCTGGGCCGGGGCCGGGCTGCTCGCCCCGGGGACCGCGGGGGCTGCCCAACTCGTCAGCTGCGGTGGATGCCTCTGCGAGAGGGAGCGAGGTTTTGTGTTTTGGTGGGTTTGTTTTTTGTTTGTTTTTTTTTTCCACCTAAACGACCGCTGGGCTCCGGATCGCGGAGATTCCTGGGAACCTCTTTCTGTGCAGCTGCGAAGTGGAAGGAAATTGATGAAATGAGGGGCAAGAAACCGTTCGGACTTGGAAGCCGCTCAGCCTCTGTCCCCTCATCCAAATATAACAATATTAAAAAAAACCCAAAAACTCCCTAAAAATGACATCGTTTTGTTCTTAATATCCTGTGAAAGCCCGAATGCCAGCATTGGAAAAGATCCATGACTAATGGATGCAGCACAGACAAACCGGTTTATCTGTTTCCTTGTGAAGTGGTGTCGAGGGAGGGTTGTAAATGGAGTGAGAGAACAGCAGTCTCCGAGCATGCAGTTTGAGGCAGGAATTAAAGGAATTTGCTAAATGAATGAGAGAACAGGAAGTGGACTTGGCAAGTCATCCTTCTGCCTCTGCACCGCCCCTTTCTGTCAAATCGGGCATCCATTTCAAAATGCGAGCTGAGTATCGCACATCGGTGTGGGCTTGGTGCCCGTTCAAACGTTTCAGCCTGGAAGATGGTTATTGCCCCTTCCAGCACCCTCTGGGAAGCGTGGGTTTGTTTTTGTTTTTTTTTTCTTTCTTGATAGAAAGAACTGTCTTGCTCACTTTGGAAGGAGCAAGCCCTAGCCTGAGAAACTAGTGAACTCGAGAAATACTTGATCTCTGTGGCCAGGGCAGCAGGCACCTGTCTCCTCAGGGCTGCCACGGGTTAAAAGAACTTCACTTAGTAAAAAAGAATCATTCCGTTACTTCCCTTTCCCCCAATGTCCAGTGTAGCAGTGATTGCAGTAACCTCTTCAGAATTCATTTGAGCTGCAGTACAGCTGCCTGAGTAGGAAACTTGTGATCAAAGTGTTTTTGATGTCACTCTCCCAAGGAAGAGGCATATAGTTGTTACAACTTAAACTAGCAAACGTAGCCAATCCTGCTGCCATTTGGTCTATACAGCAATGTTTGAAGAACATCACACTTGGTGTCATGTGCTGCTTTGCATATTAAATGCCTGGTTCTGTGATGGGTGATGTTGTGTGTCTTGCAGCCTTGCCAGTATTGGCACTGGAGTGCTTTTGTTTCGGGCAGGGGGCTAGCAACTTCCCGAGGAATTTGTATTGAAGTCACATTCTATTTTTTGCTGCCACCTGCTTTTGGTCTTAAATGATTTGATCTTATTGAAAGGACTAAACTTACACTTAAGGGACTTTCCCCAGCATGGAGGCCACATACACATAGAGGAGTAGGGGAAGCCTTGGGACCCCCTGCTGCTGACATGTAGGACCAAATTAATCAGGATTTACTCACTCTTGCTTCTCCCCACAATGGGAACACAGTAGCTGCAAAGCACTACTCTGCTAAAGACTAAAGAGACATTGAGATTAGTAGTATCTGGGAGTAGGAATGCAGTCAGCCTCCTCAGTGATGTTTCTGCAGGTGTCTTGGGATAAATAGGCAGAGAAACCAGAAGGGATGTGGGAACTGGTAGTGTTCTGGCTAGATATCTGCAGAACAGTTTTATCAGCTTTAACTTAATGTTGTGTTGTAAACATCCAGAGTCAGGAATAAGTGAGCACGTGGTGCTTACTGACTGCTAGGGAATTCATGAGGAGATTCAGTCTAGACGCTTCACTGTCACCCATATTTGCCTTTTAACAGCTTAATCTTGCTCTTCTCCCATGTTACTTCCAAGAGACTGGCTTAGCCCTGCTTAAATTGTCATATTTTAGAGTGGTGTAGCAGATCTACTACTCTGCTTGATGATGTTAAATCCAAAGAAGTTACAATTCTTTGTAACTGTGCTGTCTTTGTGATCCTACACTAAATCTTTTTGTGCTTTAAGTCAATCTGTACTGTTTATACCTGTAGCAAATTTAATTAATAAGGCTCTAAGTGGTTAAAGTAGCTGTTAGCACTGTAATTACTCAATTCCAGCTTCATGATGAAACACTATTTCACTCAAGTTCAGAAGCTTCCCAAGACAGTTGCATGTACTTTAGTAAAAGAAGAAATGAAGCATGCAGAAAGTGCTCTCTAGAGAAACTACAGTTGCAGTGATAAATACTGAACTCTTCTCTCCCACTCTCTCTATCTGGAAATGGATAAATGATAGTGTGAAGTGAAAGAGGGATCCTGGTCCATGTAGATTTGTAGGAGTACTAGGGATCAGCAGACTGTTTACATTCCTTGTGGAGCTCGTTTTGCTTTATGTTGATCATCCTTCTGACTGAAGTGCAGCTCCAAGCCTGTGCAGGAGGAGTGACTGCGAGTCACAGTGCACGTTAAATTTGGAAGCTGTTATGGCTTATACTTGAATGTACAATCTGAGTCTCAAGCGAGCTGAAAGATGGAAAATAGCTACAGTAAGAGAAAGATACCAGGTCTTGGTGTGGCAATAGCCAAGCTGAGAATGAAGTTGAGTTTAGCTTCCTCTTCCACACAATTGAGCAGTTGTGTTTAGATGTCAGCTCTCGCTGAGCCTACAAGTTCATAAAGACTTTGCATTTGTTTTTTTGTTGTTCTCATAGAACATTTCACAGTTGCATCCCACAGCAAGGGAGAGGAATAAGATAAGGCCTTAGTTTGTGTGTCTGGTGGCTGACCAGCCACAGCAGTGCAAACCATGCCAGTGAAGGACTGGTGTACACTACTTAAACTGCTGTGATTTAGTCCAATTCTTAACTCCAGTGTTGCTGTTGAAGCGGTGAATGATGAATTACTGACCAGACTGAACTCTTCCAAGGGAATTGCAGTTTACAGTGGAAATGCTGTAGAAGACTAAATATACTGGACTGGGTGCAATACTACTGGAATTCAGTGTACAAAGTGTTCTTGATCTAAAATTAAACTTTTCCTTTACTTAGTCATTGGTTTGCTTCTCAAAGGTTTTCTTTGTCCCATTTTGAGACCCTTTTTGTTTTTCCCCTAAACCTGCAAAAATCTCTGCTTGCCTCCAGAGAAAATTGCTGCTTATACAAAATCTGAGGTTCTGAGGCTGGGGGCTTCATCCCTTAAATGGATAGATGTGGATCTGCAGACAGAGTTCTGCTTTCTGCTGAGTAACCAGTACAGGCTCTTGAGCAAAGGCAGCTAGTGTGGAAAAAAACTTATTTCCTTAACATGCTCTTGGTGTCCTAGGTTTTATGAATCTTGTTGCAGCACTGAGAAGCTAATGTATGGTTTCAAGTGTGAAGGATGTAGGTTTACTTCTATCTTTTTCTGGAGAAAAACACTTTCTATTTGGATAGTCTGAGATGTCTTGTTAAGAATTACTGTCTGTTGTGCAATAGACATGACTGAGATGAAGTGTAATGGCTTTCAGTAGTTTTCTTTGGCTAGACATGTAGACTTAAAAGCACTCAGGATATTTGCAAGCTGTAAATTACTTTTTGGACTTGCATTCAAAAGGTAGGGCTGAATAACATGGCTTGATTCACAAATTTAGTGTGGAAGAGGCTGCATTTGCTCGTTGGTTTTAGAAGTATCCTAGGTGTTGTAGGGACACAATTAATGGATGATCAAATCCTCATCAGACATACAGGAACAAATAATTGACCACCTTCAGAAAGCATTTCCACTAGAGCTGTGTTGGAGAAAGCTAAAATGGGATATTACTGAATGATGGAGGGGTCTTAAATTTGGAGTTCTTCTGGCTCTAGCATTTAATTGGTGGTAGATCCCAAGTATTGGCATGTCAGTGTCAGACAGTAAGCTAGGCTTAAGTGTTTCCCATTTAAGAAACTGACTGAAGACTGGTAGTATCTGTGTCTGAGCTGGTCTGTGCTGGCTCAGCCTGGGTCACTGGAGCCCAGAGAAAGGGAAATGCCTTAGAAAGCCTGATATTTAGTAGAACTCTTGTGTAAGAACATCTTGACTCATTTCTTAGCAAATGGTATCATGCTGGTGAAGTAGAATGGGGAAAGATTTACTCTCAGAATAGTTGTGTTTCACACTAAGTGTAGGACTTGTGTTTCTTCATTCAGCTTGAGAATCAAATAGTACATCTCAAGATTATCTTTATGATGTCATCAAGTTTTCGGTATCTACAAGATGCTGAGAAGTAGGTTTGGTGTATCTAATTTAGCCTGCAATCACACTAGATATCTATGAAGCAAAGGTCTTTGCCTGGGTCATTTCATCTGAGAGTGAAGGTAGTTCTGTGCCGTAGATAACGGACATCAGGGCATGAGAGGAGTTAGGCTGCTACTTGTAGAACCTCTGCAGGAGCAACTTGGCTAACCTGGAGTTAACACTCTTGACCACTCTTGTGATATTTAATCTGTTAGCCTGGACTATGTTGGTGGATGGACTTGGATCATGCTCAACATTGAAGTGCTCAAGTGTCTACTCTGAACATGTAATTTGTTGCAACAAGTGGAAGTTGTCCAGCCTAGAGCACGTGACCAAGACCAGCGGAATTAGGAGTCCATTTATTCCTGTCTGAGGTCACAGAAATTGATGCAGCTATAACTTGTGTGTTTGTTGGTTACTAAAGCTTTCTGCATTACACATAAAAAGCACAGGAGCTGTCTTGATAGGGAAACTTCTTTCCTTTCTGACAGAGAAGCCTGTAGCAGCTGCATGCCTGGTGAACTTGTTTCCAAAACTCTAGGTGCAAGCAGCTTCTGCTGTTCTTGTGCCAAAATCTGGATTCTCTTCTGGAATGAGTGGCACCTGCTGGAGTTGACTGGTGTGCATTGAAGTACCAAACTGTAGAGTGAAGTGTTGAGAGCTCGATTTTGCCGAGAGGCACTTGTGGGAGGGAGTCAAGGTCTCTTTACACATGCGTACATCTGGCTTGCGTTGCTGAAACTTGAGTGTGTGGAGATTAGCAGTTCCTGAGCTGAATAGCTCTTTATTAGTAAGATGAAGGAAAAACAAACAATTCCTGAGGCATTCTTGGGTGCAATCCTGATGCACCACACTGAGGTATCTCTCTCATATATCCCATTTATGACTTAGTGAGTGGCTTCACAGAAGCTGCAGCAAGCCGTGATCAGCCACATCAAAATACACTAAAACAATGCTTCTAACACCATTCTTGGACTTGTTGCCCGAGGTGTTTAGTCTATTGTGTGAAGGTCCTGGTGGTATCTATCAAAGGAGTCTGACTCATTGGTGAGGGTAGTTTCTGTCCTCAATCCTTGAGGGCAGTCATTTTTCACTGAAAAGCAGTGTAGGTTAATCCCTTTAGCTTCAGTGAAGCCGATAGAGTTCCTCTGAGTTCCTCTGGGGCATAAAGCAAGTGCTCAGGCTTGTCACAGTTACTGTTCTATAGAGTACACACAGACCAAGCTGGGATGTGCTGCATAGGTAAACCTGGCTGCAGACCCACTGGAACAGTGATTCACACTCACTGCCACCTCTTGCTAACCTGGAATTGGAAATGAATGTAAACAGACTCAAAAGAGTGGAAATGAGAAATAGGCATCTGCTAGGGCAGTTCAGTCAGTGGCACAAAATTAAGATATATTAAGAGCAACTGCTTTGTAGTCACTGTCTCATGACTGAGCACAGGTTATGTTTTGAGTTGGATGTGAGGCTGGAGGTATCTTGCATTGAGATCTCTGCCCTTGTGAACCAAACAGCATCTTGGGCAAGGAGGGATGGATTGCCTGATTATTTTAGCACACCTTCCTTACTTGTCACCTGTAAGAATTGGATTCCAAGAAGCAAGATGAACAAATCCACTTGTAAGAACAGGCCATTAGAGACCTGTGCAGACTCGATTCCATCATGTTGCCAGGAGTAGTGAGTTGCATAAGGGTTAATTGGGTCTTTCCATAAGATCCACTGGTGCTGTATGTTGTAGTCCTGCTTCTTAAGTTTTTAATACCAGATTTACCAGCCTTGCTAAATCTGGAATAGTGATGCTACTGATAGTCATTGCTTAACCTAGTTCTAGCCATAAATGCTTCAGATAAACTTGCACTAATAGTACAGCTTCAGAATGTCTTCAGGAGTTGAATACTGGGGTTTGTGCAGTTCTGTGAAAGCTGAATGTTCCATAACACATTCTTGTCAGAGAAACATGCCAGTCTTGCATTTCTTGCAATATGAGCTCAACATGAGCCACCAGTGTACACCTGCAGGGCAAGAAAGCCAACCATATCCTGGGCTGCATCCACAGAAGCATGGCCAGCAGGTCAAGGGAGGTGATTCTCACCCTCTATGCTGCTCTGGTGAGACCCCACCTGGAGTGCTGCATCCAGCTCTGGAGCTGCTATTACAAGAAAGATCTGGACATGTTGGAAGGTGTCCAGAGAAGGACCATGAGGATGATCAGAGGGCTGGAGCTTCTCTCCTGTGGGGACAGGCTGAGAGAATTGGAGCTCTTCATTCTAGAGAAGAGAAGGTTTGGAGGAGACCTTGTTGTGGCCTTCCAGTATCTAGAGGAGGCTACAAGAAAGATGCTGAGGGACTTTTTAGGGTGTCAGATAGTGATAGGACTGGGGGGGAGTGGATCCAAGCTAGAGGAGGGCAGATTTAGATTAGACATTAGGAAGAAGCTCTTCACCATGAAGGTGGTGAGAGACTGGAATGGGTTGCCCAGGGAGGTGGTGGAAGCCTCATCTCTGGAAGTTTAAGGCCAGGCTGGATGTGGCTCTGGCCCGTCTGCTCTAGTGTGAAGTGTCTCTGCCCATGGCATTGGGGCTGGGACTGGGACTGGGTGATCCTTGAGGTCCCCACCAACCCTGGCAATTCTGTGATTCTATGATTCTTTCTGGAAGAAACTTTAGACCTTGAACATGAGTAGGATACTAAAACACTCTTCTGTCTTTCTAGCTCCAAAACTTGGGCATTAACCCAGCAAACATTGGATTCAGTACCCTAACAATGGAATCTGACAAGTTCATCTGCATCAGGGAGAAAGTGGGAGAGCAGGCACAAGTAGTGATAATTGACATGAGTGATCCAACCACACCCATCAGACGTCCAATTTCTGCTGAAAGTGCTATCATGAATCCAGCCTCCAAAGTGATTGCTCTAAAAGGTGAGTAACCCTTTAGTACTGCAATGTGGAACCTACTGTTCAGCTGTGCTATTGTTTACCTATGCTCTGAGGCTTAAGATTGATGTAAGCTTTCTAGGAATGTAAATGAGGATGGGAATTCTTGCCCTAACTTGCATGATGTGTATTTAACATTGGATTTTTCAGTAATCCTTGGATGATTTGCCTTCAGGTAGGTGTGAGGTGCTTGGGCTTGGCACTACAGCCTCCTATTCTCACTGAGGACCAGGTCAACATATGATATACTTTCCCTTTAAACAGGTATTTTAAGCATAATGGACACTCCTAAAGGTGAATAGGAGTGTAAAGCCATTCTTAGTCCCTGCTCTGTCCTGGCCCTTGCTTGTGGCTCTGAAGAGCTTACTAGATACCACCAAAATGTCATAGGGATGTCCAGTAACTGTGCAAGTCTGAATGTACAAGCATGCTGAGTCTGGCAATCCTGAGACCTTGCAGATTAAGCACCACTGCTTACCACTGTTGATGTTACCTTTAAGTAGGACTTGAAGCTCAGACATATTTATTTTAAATACATCTCTAGCTCTTTTCTTCTGGTATTTAATTTCCATAACTGTTACTGACTCTGTACTTTTCTTCCTGCATCTATCTAAACAGATGGTGAGTGAATTTTGTCATGACATTTTATGTTCAGTAGTACAGAATGGTCTCATCTCATAAAAAGTCCTGAACTGAAGGTAGCCATTTGATAGTTGACTTCATAGCCAGGTGGGAGATCTTAATCCTCACCTGGTACTGTACTGAAAATGTTCTCCATTGGCTTGTTACCAACCATTTGGTTACTTTGACTATTGACTGTACTGAGTGAGAGAGGAGCCTGCTCTTAATGTTTGTGTGTCTGTGTGTGTTTAGATAATGGAAGTACAGTTGATAGACAAAACCAAGTTGCAGTATTTTTATGAGAGACCTCTGCTAGCATGTCCTGTGTGCTATTCATTTCTGCCTAAGTGTGTTTTCAATTGTGACAAATCATGGTGAAGTTAGGGGTCCAAGAAATAACTGTTCTCAGAACTGGCACAAAGTCTGTAACTTCTTGTCTTTGAGCTCAGGCTTATACTGATATTAGGGAGAAACTGATGTGTTAATGCTTGACTTTCAGCTGAATCTGATTCAGCTATGATGCTTTACACATCGTGCAAAGGGGTGTCTTACCTGGGGTGTGGCTAAAGGTAACAGTGAAAAAATTATTTCAGATCTGTCGAGTTCACTGTCCTTTAATTTTGGCCCCCTTTAAGGAAACCATATTGGCAAGGAAAGTGCCTTCTCTACACTATCAGAGCTTCATCAGGCTTTTAAAAGGAAACTAATCTGCTTTTAAACTAACCTACTAAACAAGTTACCAACTTTGAAGAATACAGGTTTTTCTTGGCAGTGTTAAGACTTGCTCAGAAGAAGTACTTCTCTGTTCATGCAGAGGGAATAAGCTTGTCCTCTGAACAGAAAAGGTTGGGTGAATGATGTCACATTGACACGCAAAGTTGTGCTGTCAGATATTGCAAGCTTAATGATCTGCTCTTCTGTCAATAATCTAATAATCAAGGGGTTGGGTAGAAAAGAGGATGTGTACAGAGCTACCTAACCAGTATGTTGTTACCCACAATAACCTGGAGACCTCCAATGAACTGCTCTGATGTCCTGGTTTAAGTCACTCTGTCATTCCAGGCTTTCCCTGCTGATTTACTGAAGCTTCAGTAGTGAAAACTGTTGCATATTGTGACCTGTGTGCCATGGGTGGGAGCTGCTCATAATCTGAGGATTATTGAGCAATAAAAGTACAAACATGCCCTCAGAAAAAGAAATGAAATGGTTCTTGATTTAAACAGATACAGGATGTGCAATTTCATTTCTGGATTGCATGTGGCATTCTCCTGGTGTACCAAACTTCCTGCTTTGTCCTTGTGTTCATGATTCTCTTGCTTTGTCCTGCACTGAGAGTTCTGCCCAGTTGATGTAAATGGAGAATGCAGTACTTGAGTGCTTCTGTTCTTTGTGGAATGGAGAAACTTCATGCTCCCGTGAACTGAAATGTAAATTCTTGTGCCAGTATTCAAACTTGACTACACCTGTAGAGAATAGGGGAAGTAGATTGATCAATCTGGTAGCTTGATCAGAAAAAAATACATAGGAGCCTGGCTTTTTGTCTTGAATCTTGGTCTAAGAAAGTGTTCAAGTAGATATAACTCACAGTTGCCTTCACTATGACTTTATAGCAAAGTCTGTTCTCAGTCCAAATAACTGGTTTGCTTGAGTTCTGAAGTTTGAAGTTCTTGCCAAAGTTAAATTGTCTTACTGTGGCTCCCTTGGCCAGTTACATGTTGATGAAGCTTCTAAAGCCATTTCTAACTGTAGCACAGCAGTCAAATTTAAACTAGAAAATAGGCAAACTGAGTTTTCAGCTCGTTTTAGTAGCTTAACAGTTTCCTCTGTGGCCTTAAAACTAGGAAGGACATCCTGCTTCATTTAAGGAAGACTGAGAGCAGTTTCTATATGGATGTACTGGTATTCCTGTTGAGGTGGGGACTAGAGTTCTTCCAGAATTACTTGCCTGCCTTCTGCATGCAAGGCTGCACACCGTGGAAGTTCCAAAATCAATTCCTTCATAGCACCAGTCCACTGCTGGACAAATTGTTCTCCGATAGAAGTGCATTGTTTACAGCTATCAGCTTACAGCTTCTCTTAGGTCTGGGCTTATTGCATTTGGATAATATAGTAACAGCATGTGTGGAGCAAGGTGGTCAGAAATAGGCTGCTTTTGCTCCCAGGAATGCCAGCAAGCTGGCCTAGGAACTAGTTGGTCAGGTTAACAGTTCTTTGTGCAGTTAATGCAGGGAACATAAATGCTGCATGTGGTAGCTCTGAAGTGTTGTGTTGTCTCCTGGCACTGCATTAAACTAATGTGATCAGTTTATTGCATAAATCTATGCTAAAATGTTACAGAGCAGTCTCAGATGCCTATCAGCTTGAGGTTAGTGTATCTGAACAACAATTTTTTAGTGGTCAGCAGCAATCATCTATCAAAACTTCCCGGCAGAAGGCACATCTACCAATTTGACAGTCAGAAGTGTTACTAGCAGGGAACACTTGTGAAATGTGGATAGAAATAATGGCATTACAAGCCAATACTCTAGCAGTCTGAGTGGGTGTCTTGTGAACAGAAAACAATATTCCTAGAGCTAAGTCATCTCATCTGCAGTGAAGCAAAATATCATTTGGATTTCCTGAAAGGAACAGAGCCTGTTATTCTTTATAGGTTGGCTCAATTAACATCATTTTTAAGTCTATGCTTACTACCTACTTCTGGTAGTTGAAAGGAATCCTAAATTCAAGCTTAAACATGCAAATCTTGCACTAATTTTAACTGGAGCTAAAGCTCCAAGCCTTTCTATAATCTTTCTGAATTTCTGATTGTCCTCTTCAATAAGCACTCATGTTACTGTTGTACAGAGCTCATCCATCTCCTAGTGAAGAGCACAGCTTAATCAACAGAAATACAGAATGCAAGGTGTGGTCTTTGGCTGTCTTGAGCTGTTGCAAGTCTTGTGCTGTTGGACTCAGCCCAGATCATTCACAGCAGCTACTAAACTGACACAGACTGGAACCCTTCTTTGTTAATGACACTGAATGACATCCCCTAGGTACCTATCACTGGATATATCAGTGCTGCTACCAAAGCCAGAGCTCACACAAGCTCTGTAGCCTGGACTGTCTTGTAACTACAGCATAGAGGTTGTTGAAATGTCTCTGTCCCTTGTTGGAATGTCTGTTTAAGTGTCCATAAAAAGTAGATCTTTTTGCTTCAGAGATGGTAGAGGTGTTTGGGATGGGGTGGGGGAAGTCTGAGAAGAGTTCAGTATCAAAGGAGTCTTGGATTTGACAGGGCCCTAACCTTGTTTGTAAGGTCACTGGAATAGTGGGTTAAGCAGGGTGTTTGTAAATAGGCAGCCTGCAGGTTGGCCATTATGGTAATCTCTGTGGTGTTTCTTGGATTTTGTCATACTAGCTGGGAAAACTCTTCAGATCTTTAACATTGAGATGAAAAGTAAAATGAAAGCTCACACAATGGCAGAGGAAGTGATCTTCTGGAAATGGATATCTGTGAACACAGTTGCCTTGGTGACAGAGACAGCAGTCTATCACTGGAGCATGGAGGGAGAATCCCAACCTCAAAAGATGTTTGACAGACATGCTAGTCTTGCAGGTTGCCAGATCATCAACTACAGAACAGATGAACACCAAAAATGGCTGCTGCTGATAGGAATTTCAGCTCAGGTAAGTTACCTGGAAACAGGATACTGTGAGCAGTCAGGAAACCCTTGCCCCACTTGGCTCAATAGCTGCTATAGTTACTTAATTTTTGGTCTATAGAAACTAAAAGTCAGAAGTATCTTTTGTCTAGGAATAATCTGACCTGTAACACGGTTCAAGTATAGGATAAAGGGGGGCATTTGCTGCTCTTTAGTGTCCCAAACATCTTGCTACAAACATCTGAAATCTTGTCTCTCAAAGCTGACCTTTCATCTTGTTTTTTCTAGCAAAATCGTGTGGTTGGTGCAATGCAACTGTACTCAGTTGATAGAAAAGTCTCCCAACCTATAGAGGGCCATGCAGCAGCTTTTGCTGAATTCAAAATAGAGGGAAATGCCAAACCTTCTACCCTCTTCTGTTTTGCTGTGAGGAGTCCTGCAGGAGGCAAGGTAAAGTCTGCAACTGTTTCCCTGTTCTGCTGTAGTAGAACTCTGTACTCAGACCTTCAGTGATCACACAGTTTAGTGCATGGTCTCTGGAGAACATCTTGGGATGTTGAGCATCAAAATGCTTTCTTACAGCAGACAGAAACTGCAGAAAGTCTGAGATGCTTGGATGAAACGTAGACCTAAGAGCAAATGTAGATGCAATGAGAACAGAGTTTGAGATGCTAAAGCATTGGTTTGTGCCCATGTAGGTTTTTCTGTGTAGGGAGTTAAATCATTAAGCAGCCTCATATCTTGAATTCAGTACAGAAAGGGACTAGATAAGCCTTAGTGCTGTGGGTAGGTGGTTTGTACCAAACAGATAGTGTACCAATTCAGTAGCAGTTAATGTGTTGCAACTGCTGAGCATTCTGTAAAGACCTAAGGTAACACTCAGATGTATTAAGCTTTCCAGTCCTGTCCTGCAAAAAACTGAGTAGATAAGTCTTACTCAAATCATCTTGGGCTAGTTGTCCTGAATAGAAATAGCCTGCTTTTGTAGGAAGCATGAGGGCTTTGGGGATTTGGTCTTGCCATGGTTTTCACTTTAGAACAAGTTCTGGAGAACTTGTCCCTCTGATGAATAACTGGAGCACAGCTCCTCAAATTGTGGTTTGGGACTGGGCGGATTTGTCAGTCAAGTGTGGCAGATGACTCGGTAGCATATTTGAAGAGAGGAGCTCCTTTCATGTGGCTGTGCTTGCAGGCAATCTTGTGACATGTATTCTTTTCTTCCTAGCTACACATAATTGAAGTAGGTCAGCCAGCTACTGGAAACCAGCCATTTGTTAAGAAAGCTGTTGATGTGTTTTTCCCACCTGAGGCACAGACAGACTTTCCTGTGGCAATGCAGGTAAATATTTGACCTCCCAAAAATCAACTCTGTAGCTGATATCTCTGTCATCAAGATTGCTTTGCTGGCATTCTTCCTGATTCTGGGAGGGGTTTTAATAGATTTGTGAGAGGTAGCTTGGAGATTAAAACAGTCACTCAAACATGTAGGCTGTTTCAGAATTTGTACAGCTATGTTGGCTTGAAGCTTAAAAAAAAAAAAGGGAGGAGGCAAACAAAAGTCTCTGGCAAAACCCTACGAAGAAGAAAAAAGGCAAACCAGTAACAACAAAAAGCCTCAACAGCATCTTCTGGTAGAATATCTAACATTGCTTTGGCTGTTCAACTGCAGTTCTAGTTTTGATGTTTGATGTAACTTCACATGAAAGTGACTTTTCATCTACAGTAGATCTCACTACTAGATAGAGTAAGTAGTCTTGTATCAGCTTAACTCCTACAGCAGCAGCACAGAAAAGGTTGTTTTGGGACAATTCATGGAAGGTTCTTTACAGCAGCACAGAAAAGGTTGTTTTGGGACAATTAATGGAAGGTTCTTTAGGAAAGAATGGAACTGGTTGCCATGATAGACATCCTAAGTGAGGCTTGGTCTGCAGAACTAGAACCGCCTGGTGAAGAGGAGGCTCGGGGAGACCTGATTGTTGCCTACAACTACCTGAAGGGCGGTTGTGGCCAGGAGGAGGTTGCTTTCTTCTCTCAGGCAACCAGCGCCAGAACAAGAGGACACAGTCTCAAGCTGTGCCAGGGGAAGTTTAGGCTGGAGGTGAGGAGAAAGTTCTTCACTGAGAGAGTCATTCCCCACTGGAAGGGGCTGCCCAGGGAGGTGGTGGAGTCACCGTCCCTGGAGGTGTTCAAGGCAGGTTTGGACGTGGCACTTGGTGCCATGGTCTAGTCTTGAGGTCTGTGGTAATGGGTTGGACTTGATGATCTTTGAGGTCTCTTCCAACCTTGCTTATACTGTGATATTGTGAAATTGTGTAAGAAAATCAGACTCTGAGAGCATGCAACTCCTGGCCGGTGTAATAGACCAGCTTTATAAATGAACCAAGGGATACCTTAAACTCAGCTAAAGGAAGCAGCTGCCTACATGGCAGAATTTATGTGGTTCTGTAATTCAGCATGAGACCTAATTAACAAAACATCTGAAGACTTCTTCCAAAGTAAAAGGATTTCTTTGAAGACCATTTTTTTTACTTGAAAGCCTCCCCAGTTTAAGTGACTTGACAGGTAAACTGGAGTACTCAGTAACTGAGCTTGGTTTAGGTTCTGCTGGTGCTTTGGGCAGGCCTCGTTGGAAGAGTGGGATTCTGTCAGTGTTTCTGTATAGAAACTTCTAGTGACATATCTAGACTAGAATGCTGATTATGCCCCAGCTTTCTGCTCAGCCTGGCTCATTAAGGATGATGTCCTTTGCTGTAGATGGATTTTAACTTTCCTTCAGCCTCTCTTCGGTGTAGCTGTGGCTCCAGATGGCCAGCAGGGCCACTCCTTGCTTTGAGTCTGTAAGGAAGAGGTTCAAAGCTATATTTGTTCTTTATGTCAGTGCAAAGGCATGGCACTGCAACGGGGCTTTGGCCCTAGGGCTAAAAGCAGCTATCTTGACTCTGACAGTATTGACTAATAAAGCTGATTATTTTGGCAGATTGGAATTAAGCATGGAGTTATCTACCTGATCACCAAGTATGGCTATATTCATATGTATGACTTGGAGTCTGGCGTCTGCATCTACATGAACCGCATCAGTGCTGACACTATCTTTGTCACAGCTCCTCATGAACCTACCTCAGGCATTATTGGTGTGAACAAAAAAGGACAGGTAATGTTACGAAGACATTTATCATTAACAGGTAACAAATCCAGCACTCTGCCTTTCAGCCTTCTGAAGCTTAGGTGGAATGTAACAGACTTTCACAGGATATCAGGATTAGAAGGCACCCAAAGAGATTATCGAGTCCAACCCCTCTGCCAGAGCAGGACCATACAATGTAGCTCAGGTCACAGAGGAACACATTTAGACAGGCTTTGAAAGTCTCCAGAGAAGGAGACTCCACAACCCCTCTCAGGAACCTGTTCCAGTGCTCTGTGACCCTTACAGTAAAGAAGTTCCCCCTTGTGTTGAGGTGGAACCCCCTGTGCTGCAGCTTCCATCCATTGCTCCTTGTCCTATCCCAGGGAACAAGTGAGCAGAGCCTGTCCCCACCCCCTCCTGACTCTCAGCCCTCAGATATTGATAAACATTTATTAAATCCCCACTCAGTCTTCTCTTCTCCAGACTAAACAGCCCCAAGTCCCTCAGCCTCACCTCATCAGGCAGTGCTCCAGTCCCCTAATTATCCTCGTAGCCCTCTGCTGGACCTTCTCCAGCAGATCCTGTCCCTCTTAAACTGAGGAGCCCAAACACAGTACTCAAGATGAGCTCAAGATGAGCTCTCACCAGGGCAGAGTAGAGGGGGAGGAGAACCTCCCTTGATCTGCTGGATACACTCTTCTTAATGCACCCCAGGATCACATTGGCCATCTTGCCTGCAAGGGCACATTGCTGTCCTGTGGATAACTTTGTTATCTACCAGGACTCCCAGGCCCCTCTCCACAGGGCCACTCCCTAGCAGATCACCTCCCAACCTCTACTGGTGCAGTTTATTATTCGCTTCCAGATGCAGAACTCTGCACTTGTCCTTGTTGAACCTCAGAGTGACTTGATGCAGCAGTTCTCAAAGGGAGGAAGTAACTGATTAGTCAGTTCTTAATCTCTCCTAGCACAGAACTGCTCGGGCAGGAATTTGATTTTCAGTAGTCTGCTGCTTCACTGGTGGACTGCATAGTCACTTGGTTGCTGTATTTCATGTAGTGGTAGAAAGGACAGTACTTACTTTGCCTTTTTTACCTTTTCAGGTGCTTTCTGTGTGTGTTGAGGAAGACAACATAGTGAACTATGCTACAAATGTTCTCCAGAACCCTGACTTGGGCCTGCGTATGGCTATACGTAGTAATCTGGCTGGGGCAGAGGAATTATTTGCCAGGAAGTTCAACACACTGTTTGCTCAAGGAAGCTATGCAGATGCTGCTAAAGTAGCTGCATCTGCACCAAAGGTAAATTAACTCCTGAAGGTAAAGTTTAGAATTCCTAGTTTAGAGGACTAGTTGGACTGGTTTGCCTAGTTTAGAGGACTTAGCTCTCTTGCATTTCAGTATCTGGCATTCAAAAATCAAAGGGCTGCAAGAACAGCCTTAGTTCTCTGCAGTTCAGTTGTTGTTCTGACTGACACATTCTCCTGTCTTGCAAAGGAGCATCTACTTTTTGGAGGTTTGTTTTTCAACCACAGACTGGACTTGCCGTGGCCACACTGTTGCTACGCATGTGCCACGCATGTGGCCAATGTTTGTTGCATTGGTTTGAAGATCTCCACCTGGAAGATGCTTCTGTGTACACCTTAACACTTGTTCTAGACCAATACTGTTCAGCCTTTGCTGATTAAACACTGCTGCTCTCTATCTTGTGCCCCTTCAGGGAATTCTGCGTACCAGTGATACAATCAGGAAGTTCCAGAGTGTAGCAGCTCAGCCTGGGCAGGCCTCTCCCCTGCTCCAGTACTTTGGAATATTGCTTGACCAGGGGCAGCTGAACAAGTTTGAGTCTCTGGAGCTCTGCCGCCCTGTCCTACAGCAGGGCCGCAAGCAGCTTCTGGAGAAGTGGCTGAAGGAAGACAAGGTAGGCACCATCATGACACCTAGCTTCGTTCTATTGCCTCCTAACTATTGTGTGAACAATACTTCTGTTGGTACTGCATCTCTGAATTCCTCTGCTTAATGAAGTATCACTTCTGACTTCAGCTGGAGTGCTCAGAAGAGCTGGGAGACCTGGTGAAGACTGCAGACCCAACCCTTGCACTCAGTGTCTATCTTCGTGCTAATGTGCCAAACAAAGTGATTCAGTGCTTTGCTGAAACTGGTCAGTTCCAGAAAATAGTGCTGTATGCTAAAAAGGTAAAGTTGTTTATCACAAACTGCTGGGCTCTGTCTTATGTATACATTCTTAAGCTATCTTCCATGAGATAAGTTTGATTCCTGTCACTTCAAACTGCTAAGTAGGTAGGATTGAGAAACAGTCTTTTCCTCAGTGTCACAATGCATGACTAAGGATAGAGCAGTCTGCAAAGAATTAAATTCAAAACATCCAGGATTTTCTGAATGACCAAATCAATGGTCTGGCTCCAGCTTATTCTAGAGAATAAAGATAGGATTCTTTTGAAACTCATAAGAATTTTTTTCTTTTTTTTTTTCCCCCCTAGGATTGATTGCAAAACCATTTGCCTGATGTCCAGTTCTAAGTTTAGGACCTTACCTGATAGTGTCTTCAGGCTGGTGAATGATTGGTTCCCAGCGCTTTTCTTACCTTGCAAGACATATCCCCTGGTGCAAGTTCAGTTACTGGGTGGTGGGTGAATACTGAATTTGTCAACAGACAAGCAATGCTTTTATCTGAGAATCCCTGGAAGATGGGCACAGCAACCTCATGGCAGTTCATAGTGCCTATGCTATAGAATCTGAAGACTTAAATATGTGCAAAGCTTTCTCTACATGCATGATGATTTCTGAAATCTCTAGGTTGGCTACACCCCGGACTGGATCTTCCTGCTGAGAAGTGTGATGAGAGTCAGTCCAGAGCAAGGCCTGCAGTTCTCTCAGATGCTGGTACAGGATGAGGAGCCACTGGCTAACATTAACCAGGTAATGCCCTCAACAAGAGTACTGGTCTCAGTTCCTAGACAGAGGTAATAGCATAGTACCATTCTGGGGACTGGTAAGGCCAGTTCAGGTCTCTATTTTGCTTGGTTAAAGTGACTGAACTATTATAGTCCTATTTGGTTACCATTAAGATTTCAGAGGCAAGTGTGCTGTCCTACTGCTGGTTTTAGTGGAGCATGCATTAACTCTTCCTGTGCAGAGACTTTAGAGGAAGATGAGCAAATAAACCTGAATGCTGCCTGCCAGTGGCTATTCATGATTATATGGGCAGAGAAATAAGGCAACAATTTGGATTATTAAATATTTTAAGCTACTTAGTCTTTGCTTTTCTTGTAAGAACTACCCCAGCAAGGAGACAGGATTTGCATGCTGTGTTAAAACTAGAGTGGGTGGCAAAATCTGGCATAATAGCTCAAAGTAATGTGCTGCTTATGTTCTCTGAAGTGTGAAACTTGTCTGTTACTCTGGTAGTAATCCTCTGAAAACAGAGTATAGCACCCTAGATGCTGTGGTGAGCTGCCTTTCCAGCCTTCTAGCCAGGCCATAACTGTGTACAGATAAATGTGCACGTGTGCTTCTGGACCCCTTCCTCCAAGGTGCCCATCTCCACAGATCGTGGATGTGTTCATGGAGAACAGCCTCATTCAGCAGTGCACCTCCTTCCTCTTGGATGCCCTGAAAAACAACCGCCCTGCAGAAGGCCACCTTCAGACTCGTCTCCTGGAAATGAATTTGATTCATGCCCCACAGGTAGGACCTCTTTGGAAGTGGATTAAGTAAGTAGATTAAAAGTGGAGGAAACAGCAGCCAGCTTGCATGAGCACCTGCTGTTTGATGCTGAGATCCAGAAGTAGTTCAGTGGTGTCAGATACTACTTTGACCAGGAGAAGAAAAGTCACTGCTATGATTTTCAACAACTTCTAAACTGAGCTGCTGTCATTCTCTGAGAATCTGAATATAAAATGGGTGGAGTGGCTGCCACACCAGAGGCTTGTGCTGCCATTCACAGAGACTTAGGCTGGAGAGTTGGGCAGGGAGAAATTTAATGAAGTTCGACAGGGGCAAGTGTAGAGTTGTGCACCTGGGAAAGAACAACCCCAGGGATCAGTATAGGCTGGGGACTGACCTGCTGAAGAGCAATGAAGGGGAGAAGGACTTGGGAGTCCTGGTGGATGGAAGGATGTCACGAGCCAGCAGTGTGCTCTTGTGGCCAGGAAGGGCAATGCCATTCTAGGGTGTATTAGAAGGGCTGNCCTAGGTTGCAGATGCCATTCTTGGGAACCAGATGTTTACACATTATGATCGTGCTCACATTGCCCAGCTGTGTGAGAAGGCAGGCCTGCTGCAGCGAGCCCTGGAGCACTACACAGATCTGTACGACATCAAACGTGCTGTCGTTCACACTCACCTCCTGAATCCTGAGGTAAGACTGAGGCACGCAGGGAGAAAGTGAAAGGTTAAGCAGATGCTCTTTAGCACTTCTGTGGCTGCTACAAAGATGGTTTGTAGGTACCAAAGTAGCATATGTAGTTGTAATTCAAGAATATCTGTCTAGTTAGTGATTAAAATATCACCCATACTCTTGATGGCAGTTTCCTGGGGAGGCATTTCAGATTTTACTTCCAAGCTGCATTTTGGCAGTTGTAAAGATGGTGTGTTTCTTTTTAGTTCTTTGATCCTAGCACATAGACTTCTCTCTAGTAGCTGGGATACAAAATCTAGCTAGCTGCCACATCTTAAAAGTTGGTCAAACCCAGTAGAAGTTACTGAGTACAATTTCTTTGTCTTTGCAGTGGCTTGTGAACTTCTTTGGCTCTCTCTCAGTTGAAGACTCTGTGGAGTGCTTGCGTGCCATGCTGTCTGCCAACATTAGGCAAAACCTACAGCTCTGTGTGCAAGTTGCTTCTAAATACCATGAGCAGCTTGGTACCCAGTCTCTTGTGGAGCTTTTTGAATCTTTTAAAAGCTATGAAGGTACAGTAGTGAAGGGAAGCAGCTTCCTTGGAAGCACTGCCTGACTGAAGCTAATGAGGGTTGTAACTTTTATGGGAGGTACTTGTTGCATGGCTGGACCGTGGGATGCAGTTTTAACAACAAGCTCATCACAATGAGTTCTAGGGGTAGCCTTTTCTAGGTTGTTTCTTAACCCTCTTTACTAAAGATCAGAAAGAAAGATGAAACCTGGAAGAGGGGAAAAGTAATTCTGCTTTTTCCTGCAGTTGAATGAAAGCAGCTGTCTCAGTAGGGGTGAGCTGAATCATAAGATCTGTGCTTGCATCACTTAACCTTCTAACTATCTTAAAAACATGACTGTTTCTAGGGCTGTTCTATTTCTTGGGTTCCATTGTAAACTTCAGCCAGGATCCAGATGTTCACTTCAAGTACATCCAGGCAGCTTGCAAGACTGGCCAGATAAAGGAAGTGGAGAGGATTTGCCGTGAAAGCAACTGCTATAACCCAGAGAGGGTGAAGAATTTTCTGAAGGCAAGTGTTCCGTCCAAGGGACTGAGCAGATCCCTCTAGTTTTGTTTAGCAGCAAAAGGCTGCTTACAGCCTTCTCATGGAGGGAAATGCCAACTGAAGGTTTAGCTGGCATGGCTGTGGGTGGTCTACTATGTACCTGGAACAAGAGTGATTCTGTTCCAGGCTATCTCTTGGGGAAGAAGAGCTCAAATTCACCACTCCTTTAAAAATGGCTTGTATGATGTAACTTGTACTGAACTTGTGAATGTTATCATCTAACAGTAGATGAGTCTAGGCTGGCAGAAGAAAAAGCAATGCTGAAGTATTCAACAGGAACTTTTCCAAGGATATTGGCTAGAAAAATCTTAATAAAATGTGTGCTGCAACATTTTGTATGCTTTGTGACTGGTGAAATGGGATTTTAATGCCACTTCATTTTGTATGAAGTTCTTGTCCTAGCAAATGTCTTCTGAATTGATAGGGGAGTTGAATTTGAAGCTAGAGAGGTAGACCTAATGTGACACTTTGTTCATGAAAAGCTTGACCTTGAAGCTCCACTGAGATCTGGCTGCATGGTGTTCATAGTGAGTAGCTTGCTTTTGAAGTCAGTGCCTTTTAAATGTGAAGCTATTGTGACTTTTAGTGCTAGGGGAACTTGGTCAGACTTTCCTGCTTTGAAAACACTTTAACAAATAGTGGTTGTTTATGTCTTTTTTTACCCCACAAAATACAGGAGGCAAAGCTCACTGACCAGCTGCCTCTGATCATTGTCTGTGATCGATTTGACTTTGTCCATGACTTGGTGCTCTACTTATACCGCAATAACCTGCAGAAGTACATAGAGATCTACGTGCAGAAGGTGAGGAGAATCCAGTTTTAAGCTCTTATTCTTACCTTTCTTGGAAAGAACTTGACTCTTTAGTATCCTAAAGCAGAATCTCTTATGTCCTTTATACTAGTACATCCAGCACAGGTGCTCTTCAATAAGCCTTTTGTCTATTGCAAACTACAAAGTGTAACCTTTCCTGAGATGTGTATACAAATGTGTTAGCAACCTAAAATTCAGTTCTCTACAGCACAGTTAAAATTCTTAACTATCATTTGCCCATGTAGAAGACTGGGAGTAGATTATTAATTATTCTAATAACTGATTTTATTGATGGTGGCTTATTCTAGGTGAATCCTAGCCGTATACCAGCAGTGGTTGGAGGGCTTCTTGATGTGGATTGTTCTGAAGATGTCATTAAGAACTTGATCATGGTGGTTAGAGGCCAATTCTCAACAGATGAGTTGGTGGCTGAAGTGGAAAAAAGAAATAGGTAATGGAAATGGGGCTGTAGACAGCAGCATTGGGCTTTCCTGACCTGCTATACCCAGAATGAATCAGATACAGTTTTGCTGAGTGATAAAACACCAGTCTTGTTTTATTTTTCTTTATAGGAAAACATCTTTAATTTGCTAATCAGTCTCTTTATCATCTGGGTGATCTAGGAATATCTGGCAGCCCTGCATGATGAATAACATGGCTTTTGAACACTTCCTCTACAGCTAACCATGGAGTGTGCCTTTGGAGTAAAGCTGGACAAAGCTGTCTTGACAGTTTTTTGTTGTAGACGCACAGCAGCTTGTGGGATCAGTTTGTAATGGCTTGTAAAGTGAACAAATGGCTTGTAAAGTGAACAAATGGCTTGAAGTGTCAAGAGCTGGCTAATAGAACAGGAGTTGAAACAAAACATTGCAAAACTAGCAGCATCTGCAACCTTCTCTGATGTTAAATTGCAGACCTACTAAAAATAACTGAGTTGTCTCCATCTGCTTTGAAGCCTGACCAGCAGCCTTGCTTGAAGGGAACGTGGGGTATTAATGGGTAGCTGTCAAGCATAGCTCAGCCCAACTTCTAAACCTAAAATGTTTGCTTCTTCAAAGGCTGAAGTTGCTGTTACCATGGCTTGAATCAAGGATTCATGAAGGCTGTGAAGAACCTGCGACTCATAATGCCCTGGCCAAAATCTACATCGACAGCAACAACAATCCAGAGCGCTTCCTTCGTGAGAACCCTTACTATGACAGCCGTGTGGTTGGCAAATACTGTGAGAAGAGGGACCCTCATCTGGCCTGCGTCGCTTATGAGAGGGGGCAATGTGATCTGGAACTCATAAAGGTTAGCAAGACTATGTTCATAAGCATGTTACAGAGCTGTCTGCTGCCCGAAGTGGAAGCCTAGCTGGCTGTTTGCTTAATGCTTGCAGAATCCTCACCTAGCAATTGAGGTAGGCAGGATTCTTCTGTATGGAAACAGTCATTTTTATCCTGATAAGGAACTCTCATGCTGTATCTGAACTAAAACTGTACAGCTCTGCAGCTTTAAGATGCTCTTCATGTCTTCCATCCACTGACTCTGCTCAAAATTGAGTTGTTTATTGGACTCAACTAATGAATTGGTGTTAAACTTCTGATGTGATACTTTTTTGAGCCTTGATCACTTGATGAGCAGAAGGGACAAGCTATCATCTTGTCTGACTCTACAGTAGGAAGAAAAACTTCCCTGAAACTAGAACGTGGCTTGTAATTTTCCCTTGTTGTGGTTGACCCTTAGAGTTGCTCCAATGCTTAACTAGGAATGAGGAAAATAAATGTTGACAGTCACACTGCAAGGACCTACTCTGATAGCATTCCTCTCCTATCATAAGCATGTTGATTCCTAAAACCTCCCTCAGAAGTTCATGGGCAAGTGAAATTCCCAGAGTTTTCCAAACACATCCTAGTCTCAAATAACACCAGAGCTTAATTCCAGATTGTACTGCCTGTGGCTGTGGAGAAAGAAAACCTCTTCCTCTTACCTGCTCTGCCACACTAGGAGATGCAAAGGCTGTCAGCTGTGTAGGAGCAGGAACTAGCTGGGTTTGCCCTGTTTGAAAGGAAGGAAGCACTGCTCCCTGGCCAGGCCAGCTGCGGTGTGGTGTTGTTATCCAACCTTGCTGCTGAAAGTAGATGGCTTTGCAGCCCAAAGCAGTTGCTTTTTTGAAGTAGTACCTCCTTTGTAGCTGTAAAAAGATAACTGCCTACAGTTGGCACCTTTATTTCAGACTATGAAGGTGACTCTGAGCTGTTTTGTTAGGCAACTTTGCTAGGATAATCTTTAACGTTCTGGTTAACTATGAAAGCCTGCCAGTACTAGTTTGTGCCTTGAACTGTTCTGAGCAGCTGTTTCTGGTTATGGAGAAAATACCTTTCATCTGTAAAAAATATTCTTGAGACTTCTGCTTTACAGAAAGAGGGTTCAACTGTTCAACTAAAAGATGTGCAACACAAAATTGTGCTACTACCAATTTCTTTACAGCAAAGTACTTGAGATTCCAAGAGCTGACTTGGATGCTAACAAAACATGACCTGTTTGTAGAAGATGGAATGGGCCTCCAGATTTCTATTCTAGTTGGAAATCAAAGCTAGTGATGCTAATAGGATCACAACTCAAAACTCTTCCTTGCTGCATTTCTACAGAGATTTCACATTTGTTCTGTACCATTAACATTTTAACAGGGGAATCCAAGACGCTTGCTGCTCTTAGCACTTCTAGTGTAAAGCAACTGACACCAAAACCACAATGTGTTTCTAGCCTTAAACACCAGCACCATTCCTCAGTTCACTACTTAACACTGGCCAGGCAAGTGGCTCCCTTTCTAAATTTAAAACTGAAATTCTTCAGGCTTCTGCAGGTCTTCACTTCAAACAGAAGCAGATAGTTACTATGAAGCCACTGTCACAGCGTTTGTGTCAGGCAAAACCTGGAGAAGCTATAGAATTCCTGCTGGAGACCATCTCCATGAGCATTCCAGACCAGAGGCTGGATAAGAACTTCTCTGTGGCATTTAGCATTGGTCAGCAATTAGTTCTAGTCAGTCTTCTAGATTCCCAACTAGCCAAACCTGTCGTGTGGCACTGACCCTTAACATGAGCACCAATATTTGTAACTTCTCCCTCAGGTCTGCAATGAGAACTCTCTGTTTAAGAGTGAGGCTCGCTATCTGGTGCGCAGGAAGGACCCTGAGCTCTGGGCAAATGTTCTGGAAGAAAACAACCCATTCAGACGGCAGCTTATTGACCAGGTACAGCACAAAGTCTAAACTTCCAGCATGAGCAAGGCCTCAGGATGTCTCAGAAACATAGTGGAGCATTAGAGCAGGCTTCTCAGTTCAAGAAGGACAAGGGAACAGCTTAAGAGAGTCCATCACAGAGCCACAAAAATGATTAAGGGAGTGGAACATCTTCCTTATGAGGAGAGCCTGAGGGAGCTGGGGCTCTTTAGCTTGGAGAGGAGGAGCCTGAGGGGTAACTTCTCTAGTGTTTATAAACATGCCAAGAGGAGAGAGTCAGGCTCTGCTCAGTGATGCCCAGTGATAGGACAAGGGGCAATGGGTGGAAGTTGAAGCATAGGAAGTTCCATGTGAAACTGAGGGTGATGGAACACTGGAACAGGCTGCCCAGGGAGGTTGTGGGGTCTCCTTCTCTGGAGATACTCAAAACCCACCTGGATGCATGCCTGTGTGACCTGCCCTAGGTGATCCTGCTCTAGCAGGGGAAGTTGGACTAGATCATCCTTCAAGGTCCCTTCCAACCCCTAGCATTCTGTGATTCTTTCCCCCCAAAGTCCCTGAAATCTCCATCTAAACCACACAAATTTCTAAGAGTTTTAGTGGCAGATATGAACTCTTCCTTCATGCTTAGAAAATTTTAAGTTACCAGCAAGATACTATTTCTGTCCTGGGGAGTGACCTAGCTCTAGAGAATATGCTTCCTACACAGACCCAAGGTGTGCTGTTAATAGCTATATCCACTACAGAAGTAGCTCCTACTGCCTGTGACCAAATACAGCTCTGAAGCCTTAATTTGTAGCTCAGTGAAATAGGTTGGCAGAATTCTCATTTGTGGAAAACACTTAATGCTTTCCTGCCTTCAAATCCAGGTTGTTCAAACAGCTTTATCAGAGACACAGGATCCTGAGGAGGTTTCTGTCACTGTGAAAGCTTTCATGACTGCTGACCTGCCTAATGAATTGATTGAGTTATTGGAAAAAATTGTCTTGGATAATTCTGTATTCAGTGAACACAGGTAAGAGGAGAGCATTGTTCAGAAACTTAGTCTATTCATTGCCTTTGTTTAGGTTGCAGGACCTAAGAACTCTTAAATGTGTATAATCAGGTGAAAAAGCAGAATTTCAAGTGCTCTGTGCATTAGGAACAGAGGTAGCTCACACTATGCAGTTTGCAGTGAGGTGCTGAGAGAAGAGAACTCTGCTGTTTGTAAGCTGTTTCTCTTGGATGGTGAGTATTGGTGCTTCTCAATCTGGGCATGAAAGGTTGTTGCAAGTGACAGCAAGTGGTGGCTGTATTTTCTTGCTTGTGCAGTGTGTCACTTAAGCAGGTGTTGCCATGCACTACTTATAGCCTGTGTCTTCTGGTAACCACAGGAATCTCCAGAACCTGCTGATCCTGACTGCCATCAAGGCTGACCGCACTCGTGTGATGGAGTACATCAATCGGCTGGACAACTACGACGCCCCCGACATTGCCAACATTGCCATCAGTAATGAGCTGTACGAAGAGGCCTTTGCTATATTCAGAAAGTTTGATGTTAATACTTCAGCTATTCAGGTGAGGTGTGCTTCCTGTGTGAGGGTAGAGAATGCTGGTAAGAGAGAACGGCAAGTTTGCAGTTGTGTTGGCTCTTAAGGAATCATTATCACTTAAGTTAGTGAGACTGAAGAGTGCAGTTCCCATATGATACAGCATAACAGTAAAAAAAAAAAGTCAACTTCAGAAACTGACGTGGTCAAAGTAGTCTAAAAGTGTTTGCTGTGGGTTTGTTTGTGCTGCATTTGGTTCAGAGTGACTCATGCTTGAAAGGTGCAGGAAAAGCAAATGTTACTAGGCATTACCTTTAGGCTGGTGTTGCTTCTGTGAGGCAGAGGAGAAGCAGCAGCAGCAATAATTTTTTATTTTTTCTGCCTCTACTTCACCAAACAGAAATGGCTGTTCTAAAAGCAATTAGCTTCACGTTGGTTACACAGAGTAGAATTACCCTTGAAGAGTTGTTAGAAAGGACAATGTGACAAAGCTTCTTTTGTAACTTGCAACTTCAATTTCAAACAGGTGCTGATTGAGCACATTGGCAACTTAGACCGTGCTTATGAATTTGCAGAGAGATGCAATGAGCCTGCAGTATGGAGCCAGCTAGCCAGAGCACAGCTTCAGAAGGACTTGGTGAAAGAAGCCATTGACTCCTATATAAAGGCAGATGATCCCTCTGCCTACATGGATGTTGTTCAAGCAGCTAATAGAAATGGTAAGGCAAAGCTTCCTCAAACTTAATTGTCTGGATATGAACTAGGTTACTGCATCTACCTCAAGCCACAGGGATTCATGAGACTTCTGAATTGTGTTTCAGAAGAAAATGGAACAGTCAGTGCATGGAAAGGATGAGTCAATGTTTAGTGAGATTCCTGTCAACAAGCTTGTCTGTCTTGCTACACCAAAGATAGACCTTCCCGTGGAGATAATTTGGAGTGTTATCATCTTAAAATACAACCAAGTATAATGTATTGATTTAGCTGTATGTGGCATAGTTGCTTGCCAGTTGGATTGTGGAATAGTTGCAAGAAGCTCAACCTTATGTGAGAGTGACTTTGTGTTTAGCAGTGAATTCCTTAACTCAAACAGCTTAGTGTCACCGTGGTGGTGATTTTGAGACTGCTAGTACAAGCTCTTCCTAAGGTGGGCAAGATGAGCAGTACAGAATGACTAAACAGAGGATCTTGAATATCTCTTCTCTCTTCAAGATAACTGGGAGGACCTAGTCAAGTTCTTACAGATGGCCAGGAAGAAGGCTAGAGAGTCTTATGTAGAGACAGAACTTATTTTTGCTTTGGCAAAAACTAATCGTCTGTCAGAACTGGAGGAGTTTATTAGTGGCCCTAATAATGCCCATATACAACAGGTATGTCCTGATCCGCAGCTCCCATCTGTGACTTGCTGCTTCTGTGGCCCTTCATTCTTGCCGTTACTCTCGTGTGCCTTGAACTCCTAATGCAGGTTGGCGATCGCTGTTATGAGGAGGGGATGTACGAAGCGGCGAAGCTTCTCTACAACAACGTATCCAACTTTGCTCGCCTGGCTTCTACCTTGGTGCACCTGGGAGAGTACCAGGCAGCAGTGGACAGTGGCCGCAAAGCAAACAGCACAAGGACTTGGAAGGAGGTAACTTAGCCTAGAATCATAGAATGCTCTGGATTGTAAGGAACCTCCAAAGGTCGTCCAGTCCAACTCCCTCTGCAGTCAGCAGGGACATCCTCACCTACATCAGGCTGCCCAGAGCCCTGTCAAGCCTCTCTTTGAGTATCTTCAGGGATAGGGCCTCAGCCACCTCCCTGAGCAACCTGTTCCAGAATTCCATTACCCCATGGTAAATAACCTGTTCCTAATATCCAATCTAAATCTGCTTTTCTCTACTTTGAAGCCATTGCTCATGGTCTTCAATGCAGAATGTGCTCTACTGTTACTTCTGAGCACGCTGCTTTAGCTCTGGCAGTAGCTTGCTAACTGGCTGGCTACAGAATACATCTGTAACTTTAGAAGCTGTCCTCTCACCCAGGATAATAAAATGAGTGATAGAGGCTTTAATTTCTAGAGCAAGCATTATGAAAATGCTTCAGATTTGGTAAAGCTTTGTTAATTAGCTTTTCCTTTACCATAAGGACATTAAGCACTGCAGTATTCTTCTGCTGACCATTTGCCAACTTCCCTCACAGGTATGCTTCGCCTGCGTGGATGGGAAAGAATTCCGCTTGGCACAGATCTGTGGCTTACACATAGTCATCCATGCTGATGAACTTGAGGAGCTGATCAGTTACTATCAGGTTAGATCACTCTTAATATCCTCAAGGTTTTAGACAATATACTTGCAATTGCTGGAAAAGTGGGCACAGGTAAAACCTGGTAGCTGTGGGGCTGGTCTTTAAATTCATTCCTCTCCCATCTCCATTTCCTAATAGCTGCATGCATCTTGTTTTTACTACAGCAAATAAAAGGATGAAAGTTTCCATTGCCCTTTCTTTTACAATTCTACTGCCTTATTAGAATCATGTTTTACAAATCTAAGCAATCTCATTTGGAGAAAAAAAGCAAAGCATGCTGAAATTAAACAAATACACATTTTAGCAAGCTTTAAGTGCCAGTCGTTAATGAATTTGCAGTTAATCCTAATTTTCCTAACATCCAGGATCGTGGCTACTTTGAGGAACTGATTGCCCTTTTGGAAGCTGCTTTGGGCCTAGAGCGTGCTCACATGGGAATGTTTACTGAACTTGCCATCTTGTACTCCAAGTTCAAGCCTCAGAAAATGAGGGAACATCTGGAGCTCTTCTGGTCTAGAGTTAATATCCCAAAGGTATATAGCAAGGTGGCTACACTGCAAGTGAAGGTGGGAAGCAGTCAGTGAATCCAACTGATTTTGTTATGTTTTATCAGGTGCTCAGAGCTGCAGAACAGGCTCATCTCTGGGCAGAACTTGTATTCCTCTATGACAAATATGAGGAGTATGACAACGCAATAATTACTATGATGAATCATCCCACTGATGCCTGGAAAGAAGGGCAGTTTAAAGACATAATTGCCAAGGTAAGTAACTGGTTAACTGAACCAAAGGGCTGAAAGCTCTTTCCAGAACAGAGGCAGAAATGCACAACAGAACTGCTGTTAGAAAATGAGCTTGCTTAAGCTATTATCCAGTTTTCCTGCTGCACTTGAAACAACTTCCCAGCAGTTTAGCACAAGAATTAATGTAATCTTATACTCCTTGTTTACTGCTGTGCTGCACATTCTGTTGAGTGGCAGCAGCTAGCACAGAATGTTTTTTGGAGACTGCTCAGGATCATAGGTCACGAGCAAAAAGTGTAACCTTAATAGCTTTGAGCTGACTGCTGTCTGAGGCTGCAGCTGTTCTTGAAAGGGCTCTGCAAATGTTTCTTGCTGTTCCAGTGTAAGAACTGGGATGGGCAATTCCTTGAATATAGAATGGTGAATTTTGAATAGTTTAGGCAAGATTTGAGACTGGGCACTTTCTGATTGATCTCAGAAGGCAACAGCTTCATCTGGCTAAGGCTATAGCCTTTACCGTCTTCAGGAGTTCAGCAAGTAGTCACATTACCTGTAGTGGGTTACCTGTGCTAGGATCTCTCAACTGTGGATGGGTTAGAGTTGGTTTGTACTATCCCTGTTAGCTGGTGGCTTTGCTGTTATAGCCACCAGCCACCATAGGCAGATAGCACAAGAAGCAATCAAAAGATTGAACAGGAGTTCTGCATGTGAGTGTAACACTCCTGGCCTCTAGAAGAAGACTAAAATTTTTACTTAAGTCAGATAAATTTTGAGTGAAGTGGTCTGAATTAAGCACCTCAGACTGACTTGTGTTTGAAGTATTAACTGGAGTCTAACCATACAGGTGGCCAATGTGGAGCTGTACTACAAAGCCTTGCAGTTCTACTTAGACTACAAACCTCTGCTGATCAATGATCTCCTGCTTGTATTATCTCCACGACTGGATCACACCAGGACAGTCAATTTTTTCTCAAAGGTGAGTTTGGGAGATGGTAGATGAAGAAGAAATCCTCTTGCTCAAGGCACTCCTGTCCTTGGCTGGAAAAAAGGGCTGATACCTGTCAGGTCACTTTGCCTCCAGTACAAAGAACTGAGAACCAGCCCAATGCTGGCCTGATACAGAAAGCACTGGAAGAGTTGGCACAGCTGGTCTGGGAGACTCTTATTTTACTTCTGCAAATACAAGATGCTTTGTGTTAGGGGTCCTGATATGGTAGTAAGCACAAACTCTTGTATTAGCAAGTGGAAACTTGCTTCAGGAGTGTGAAGTGTCAGAACTGATATCCTTGTAATGAAAACATCTTGATTCCAGGTTAATCAGCTGCTCCTAGTAAAGCCTTATCTGCGTTCAGTCCAGAACCACAACAACAAAGGAGTCAATGAAGCTCTAAACAACCTTCTAACAGAGGAGGAGGATTACCAGGTGAGCCCTACAAAACAGACTGCTGGGCCTGAAGGATGCTCCTCTTTCTCCATCAAAGAGGCCATGCTTTGGTTGTTCCCCATCTGACAGAGTTATTCCCTTGAGGAAAAGCTAATATCTGCAGTGTGCTGACAGTGGGGGTGGAACTAGGCTGTTTGCAGGCAGGTGACTTGAGACCCTGATTTGCAAACAAAGCAACTGTCAGTGTTTCTCAGAACAGCTTCACAAAGGTTGATATCAGAGGAGTACTCTGCTGGGCAGCTCTTCTGTGAGCAGATCTGGTTCTGGCTCACTGGCTGCTACTTGGACGTCATGTTTTGTGTCTTCTAAAGATAGCTTTTTCTGTTCTGTCAAGTGAAGTCAGGATGACCAAGTGAGCATCTTGCTTTGTGGAAAACCACTTTCTGAAGAAATACCTGAAATTATACAGAGTAGACAAGCTGTGACTATCCAGCTGGCAGAACCTAACCCTGCTGCACCATGCTTAAATGCTTCTCTGCTTCTACCCTGTATCCATCTGGGAGGTGATGTAACAATTGTCTCCCAAACAGGGTTTGAGAGCTTCCATTGATGCCTACGACAACTTCGATAACATAACGCTGGCTCAGCGCCTGGAGAAGCACGAACTGATCGAGTTCAGGCGCATTGCAGCCTACCTCTACAAGGGCAACAACCGCTGGAAACAGAGCGTGGAGCTGTGCAAGAAAGACCATCTCTATAAGGTGAGTTCATGCAGCCTCCCTCCCTGACTGTCAGAAGTCATTCAAGGTCAGACTTGATGTGGCTCTGAACGGCCTGACCTAGTTGGAGGTGTCCCTGCTGACTGACGAGATGACCTTTGGGGGGATCCCTTCCAGTCTTAAACAATCTGTGACTCTAAAGTCTGAGCCATGAAGCACTGATCTCTTGGATATTGAATGTGTTTTCTTACTTTCAGACCTGGAGGTCTAATTAGTTTTAGCCTTTTCCTTCAAGGGAAAGACCCTTGGAGCAGAAGTGTTTGCAGTTTCAAACGTGTCCTCAATTTAACACCATGATGGTCTCTATCTGTATCAGTACAGAACATTCTCTATAGAACTGAGGACCAATATCCTTGTAAAGATACAGATGAAACATGGTTACACTGCTATAGTCTTCAAGCCTGAGTGTTCACATGGGACGATTTTTGCCTGTTCTGTAGGAGAGCTGGCAAACAGCCATGTCTTGCCACACAGCAAGCTGTTGATGCAGCAGTCTCTTCTGCTCTGGCTAATCCTTAATGACTAATGGTGAGGTAGGTGGGGTGCCAGAAAGACTGTTTCATCTTCTCTGTTACAAAACTGAGCAAAATCTCATCGAGTTACTTCAAGTACTTAGGGAAAGCCTGTTGGATAATGTTAATACAAGTTCTGGGCTCCACAGTTCAGGAGGGACAGGGATCTACTGAAGAGTCCAAGGGAGGACTACAAGGCTGCTGAAGGGACTTGGGGCACTACCTGATGAAGAAAGACTGAGAGCCCTGGGGCTACTTAGTCTGGAGAGGAGAAGGCTGAGAGGGGACCTGAGCAATGTCTATCAACAGCTGAGGGCTGGGGGTCAGGAAGGAAGGCACAGGGACAGCCTCTGCTCACTTGTGCCCTGCCATAGGACAGGGGCATTGGATGGAAGCTGCAGCACAGGAAGTTCCACCTCGACGTGAGGAAGAACTTCTTGACTGGAAGGGTCCCAAGAGCCCTGGCACAGGCTGCCCAGAGAGGTTGTGGAGTCTCCTTCTCTGGAGCCTTTCCAGCCCTGTCTGGATGTGTTCCTGTGTGACCTGTGCTGCATTCTCTGGTCCTGCTCTGGCAGAGGATGGACTGGAAGCTCTCCAGAGGTCCCTTCCAATTCCTAACATCCTGTGATACTGTGATCCAGGTTGCCTCAAAGTTAAAGAACTGAGTGTACATACTGTAGCTTGACTCCTACAGAACATGTCTGATGTTGTTAAGGACTAACTTCATGCTATGCCAAATACCACACTTCTTTAGGCAGCAATAGCATACACATAAGGTGTAGAATAAGATACTGACAGGTGAGTGTTGATTCTAACCACTGTTCCTTTCTGCAGGATGCTATGCAGTATGCTGCGGAGTCCAAAGATGCAGAGCTAGCTGAGAAGCTGCTTCAGTGGTTCCTGGAAGAAGGCAAACAGGAGTGCTTTGCAGCCTGCCTGTTCACATGTTATGACTTG
Organism: Ramphastos sulfuratus; assembly: GCA_013399055.1. Lineage (NCBI taxonomy): Eukaryota > Metazoa > Chordata > Aves > Piciformes > Ramphastidae > Ramphastos > Ramphastos sulfuratus. The sequence goes on from WBNM01026409.1 coordinate 109,420, forward strand.
CTGCACCCAGATGTAGTCCTTGAGTTGGCGTGGAGGCATAACATCATGGACTTTGCAATGCCTTATTTCATCCAAGTGATGAGAGAATACCTTACCAAAGTGAGTATTGCACAGGCTGAAAAGCTCACACTTCCAGTCTGCTGGGTGACTAGTGTTACATTTGCAGGTATTTGGAATATTGATGGAGTATTTCTCAAAGATTCTATGGAGAACTTCTATGAAGTTCTGTGGGTTAAATCACTAGACTAGCTAGCAAAATTTATAAGCAGGTGCTTGGGGACTTGGGAGGAGTCTTGTTCAACTTCTGCTTTTAACAATGAACAGCAGCAGCTGTGTACTTTTTGGAGCAGCTCCGTAGCTGATGTCCTTGGTGAGGATCCAAGCTAGAGGAGGGTAGATTTAAATTAGATGTTAGGAAGAAGCTCTTCACCATGAGGGTGGTGAGACACTGGAACAGGTTGACCCAGGGAAGTGGTGGAAACCTCATCCCTGGAAGTTCAAGGCCAGGCAGGATGCGGCTCTGGGCAACCTGATCTAGTGGAAAGTGTCCCTGCCCATGGCAGGGGGGTTGGAATTAGATGATCCTTGAGGTTCCTTCCAACCATGACAATTCAGTGATTCTGTGACCTGTGTAGTTAACACAAAAGTGTTGTTTTCTGGTTACAGAGAGATGGGATAAGACTGGTGACCATTTTTCTAAAAGGAAAACCAAAACTTCAGCTGTGTGGCCTGGCAGTAGGGTGCTGCTACCAATAGACAGTGGATTGAGAGAGAAGAGAGATTCTGATCATGCATAGTCCTGAAATGCTCCTCAAACAACTCCAAGATACTAAGAAAAGATCCTTCCTTAGAAGGCTTTAGAGTTGCATAGGACATCAGAGTTAAGAGCTTCATTGAAATGAGTAATCTAAAGTTACTGCTTTATGTTAAGTATTCCCCTCTGAATTTTCTTGCAGGTTGATGGCCTGTTCTATAAGGTGACACTCTGATTTCCAACTCTTTGTGTTCATTTGTGTCCCTCAATACCCTAGGTTTCTTTTACAGGAATCTAGCTGTAGCTTCTGCCAGAAGAGCAGTGTAATTTAGCTTTAACTCATTTCCTGTTCACTTTCTAATGCTAAAAGGATAACTTTAATTCACAAGTAGCTTGAAAATCCAACCAGTCTGCTCCTCTTCAGGGTTAAAACAGAAGCAAGGGACTCGTGTTCACTATATCACAGCTACTTTGTGGCAAGGAGAGTGCTGTTCAGATGTGAACAAGCAGTTGCCAAGTAGCAGGATGTGTTTGAAGTGCAAATTTCAGGAATTTTCAGCATAAGTGTGCAATCTTTCAGGCATAGTGAATTTGCACAGCAGCATAAAGCTGCTTTGAGCTTCTTGGCTGTTGGTACAATGACCTGATCTTAAATGCCACCGCCTCCTCAAATTCCACTGAGGAGTTATTTGCCACACACAATTCACCTAATTTTTTCCGTGTGAGGTTCAGGTGTGAAATCATGGGTTTAAAACTGCTGGTTGGATTTACAAGCACTCAAATGTACTAAATGGGATAATCTGCCAGAAGAAAAATCTGCATGGTGGAAGTGGTTTACAGTGGAACTAATTTAGTCTGTTGAATTAACTGCAAAACCTGAATTAGAGAATGGGCTTCATAAATGTGTATGTCTGAAACTGTCATGTGACTAACTGCAGAAGTACAAAAGAAGGGATCAGTGCTGGGTCCAGTCCTGTTCAACACCTTCATCAATACTGTTGAGAGCGCAGACAGTCTGCTCATCAAGTTTGATGATACAAATCTGGGAGGCTTGGCTGAGACACCTGAAGGCTGTGAGGCCATTCAGTAAGACTAGAACAGAGTGGAGAGCTGGGCAGAGAGGAACCTGATGAGATTCAACAGGGACAAGAGCAGAGCCCTTCAGCTGGGAAGGAAGAAACTGCAGCAGCGTAGGTTAGGTGGTCTGCTGGAGAGCAGCCCTGTGGAGAAGGACCTGATAGTGCTGGGGCACAAGTTCCACATGGGCAGCAGTGTGCTCTGGTGGCCAAGAAGACCAATGGGCTCATGCAGGCAGCAGATCCAGGGAGGTTCTCCTGCCCTCTGCTCTGCCCTAGTGTGAGGCCTCACCAGTTCTGGGCTCCCCAGTTCAAGAGGGATAGGGATCCAAAGGAGGACTACAAGGATGCTGAAGGGACTGGAGCACTGCCTGAGGAGGAGAAGCTGAGAGCCCTGGGGCTGCTGAGTCGGGAGGGGAGAAGGCTGAGAGGGGACCTGAGCAATGTCTATCAATAGCTGAGGGCGGGGGGTCAGGAAGGAAGGCACAGGCACAGCCTCTGCTCACTTGTGCCCTGCCATAGGACAGGGGCACTGGATGGAAACTGCAGCACAGGAAGTTCCACGTCAACACAAGGAAGACCTTCTTGACTGGAAGGGTCCCAAGAGCCCTGGCACAGGCTGCCCAGAGAGGTTGTGGAGTCTCCTTCTCTGGAGCCTAGATGTCTAGATGTGTTCCTGTGTGACCTGTGCTGGATTCTCTGGTCCTGCTCTGGCAGGGGTGGACTTGAAGATCTCCAGAGGTCCCTTCCAACCCCTAACATCCTCTGATCCTGTGAAAATAATAGACCAGTCCATCAGCAGGGCACATTTGTCTTCCAGAACTGATCTTTCTTTTATGCATAAAAAGATGTTAAAGCACAGAATAGTCTGTCCTGGAAGGGACCAGGCACACAAATACAAGGACACTCATTTGCAAACTTTTGAGAAAGCAGATAGACCTTTAGACTTTCCTCCAGAGCTGCTCTTTTGCCTTCCTCATCATGCCTGCTCTCGGCAAACTTGCTGTTTGTCCAACAGAGGGGGCGACTGCACTTCTCAAAGCCCCCTTCACTGCCCCTGAAGCGTTAAGAGCAAAGTCTAACCCAGAGGAGAGTGGGAATCTCGGGTCATAAGCAGAGCAATGCAACTAGTGTGAAACTGGCAGCTCCCAGTTGCTTTGATCCATAGGAATATAGACAGCATTTGTAACATGCTGCTTGGTGGTACCCTAAGGGGTTTCTGGGCTGACAGCTATAAATTAACCAGTTAAAGCCTTCTGCCACTCCAGAGCTGTGAACTTCAAAAAGCCCAGGAAACTGAAACACCACATCTAGAGAACATCTCTATAACAAGAGACTCCTCCTGCAGCACTGCTTAGAGCAGCCAGAAAAGAGGATGAGGAGCAGCTGAAATGCAGCACTGAACTAAATGTAGGCTTGCCCAGAATGTGGCTGCTGCCCGTGTTGGGATGTGTGACTTTTATGCCTTGCAGTCTTCAATCTGAATGGTTCTCTTATGGAAACCAGAACTTCCTAGCCCTGAGAATAAGGCAGGCACTGTTTCCTCCTTGGATTATTCCTCCCACCCCTAGTTCAGAGCTGTGTGCAGGGCTCCTGCATTACTGTGACACTTTTGCTAAATGTTTTTAGCATAAGTAGAGCTTTATTTGGCACAATGCTGGGATCTGTACAAAGCTGATACTATTGGACTGCTCTCCATGATGGTTCTAGGGTTTCTTCTAGAAGGAGCCTATGCAAATACTAATAAGGTCAAACCAGTACTCTGCAGCCCAGGTTAGGCTATAGTCCTAGCTGAGATCAAACTTCATGGATCTGGAATATCTGCAAATATCTGGGTGCTCCCACTGAAGGTAAGAGTGGAATTGCAGGTTAATAGATAAATGTAGATTAAGCTCATTTGAGAGGATGCTTTGGAATGGTGAGCTGATGGGCTTGTTTGCTAGGTCATAGTGTTAACAGTGACTAGAATAGGGCCCCCAAAAATGTTTCACTGGAAGGTAATGATGATCTCAGCTGCATTTGACAGCTACTGTTAGCTGCAATAAACCTAAAGCACTTGGTAGGGCAGGTTTACCACAGTTTGCTGGCAACATGCAGACTTTAAGTCTTAAGCTTAGATTAAGAAAAGGAACACTTGTGATAGCTGAGGGACCATGAAAAGCCTCACAGTGGTGCAATGCCTAGACAAGGCCTTCATGTATCTCCTGTTCACTTCAACGTAGGTGGATAAACTTGATGCTTCTGAAAGCCTAAGAAAAGAAGAGGAACAAGTAACTGAACCCACTCCAATAGTATTTGGTAGGTGAAAGATTTGGTTTTAATTGGTTATCTATTGTCACTCTGGTCTCCTTAAGGAAGTAACATAAATGACTACCTCCAGTCAAGGTAAACTGGTTTCAAGCAGGTAGAATGGTTGCCTCTGCTAGATGAACTGTGTAAGTCGTTGTAGTGGCACCTTACTCTCGCTGTCCTTCTCTTCAGCTCATGTGTGGCTCAGAACTCTAGCATAGGAATAGCCTTTCAGTATGGTAACAGGACAGGGGATACCAAGGTGTGCACAACCCCAGGAATAACTTACAGAGCATGCAAATTCCTCTTGCTCTTCCTGTCTAAGAGGAATTTCTCTGCTTTGAGCTTTTCTAAGTAGAAAGGCAGAGTAGCTTTCTAGCTCACCCATTTTAAGTCATGTGCAGCCAAAAAACCATGGCTGTCATCAAGTGTGCTGCTACTTTAGAAGCCCTGCTGAAGAGGTATTCTGCTAACAAGCATCTAGAAGTGGCTGGTAAGGGAAGGATGTGACTGGTTCACTGTCAGCAATTGTTACCATGAATTTAACCTGTGCATGAGGCATGTGTGTTTCTAGTGATGAAGACAAATCTGTCAAGATATGTTGAGGCCTTTTGCAGCACCCTCCAAACTGAGACCTAACAGACCTAACTATTTCCTTGAATTGCTTACTTTTCAGTTCTGAACATGCATGGGTTAAATAGTATCAGTTTGTTTGGCTTTTGGTATGGTCACTTCAAAACAAGCCACTTTAACATGCCCTCAAGGTCAGTTGATATCTCTCTTGCCTCCATCCCTGCCTTGCTTTGGTAGTTTGCTAGCAGCAAGAGCAGATGGCCTGGGTGCCCTCCCTGTGGTGCATGTTGAGTGATAGTAACTTGCTAGTGTGTGCTTGCACAGTGGCTGGTCTGTAGCTAAAGCCTCAGAATCCTGTCTCACAGCACAGCCAGCACTAGGGGACCATGGGTTGTGAAACTAACTTTCTTTTTTGTCTCCTGCTTTTCTAGGCCAGCAGTTGATGTTAACAGCAGGCCCCAGTGCAGTACCTCCCCAGGCAAACTTCCCATATGGATACACAGCGCCAGGATTCACCCAGCCGCCTGTTTATGGTTTCAATATGTAACGAGCTCTCTGACAGGCCTTCACTGTCTCTCTTCTCTTCCTCCCCGTCCCTTTTTAACTTCTCCAAGAAGTGTACAATGGTCCTAAAGGCACAGATGACCTTCTGTTGGCTGACCACACTTGCTGCCCAGCTCAGTGAGGAGACTTCAGCGGGACGCCTGTACTGTTATTTATTGATTATTGTCCGGTTACATTTCAACCTCTGAAAGGCAGCTTTCGTGAATGGCAACATGAGACTCGTGTCTGAAGTTAAGGCATTATTTCACTAACTTGTATAGCAATAACTGCTTGAGGCCAGGGGGAGGAGAGCAGATTTTTCTTTCTTTCACCAAGCCCGTTGAAGGCAGCTGGGAAATTGCCTGGCACCAAGTTGTTAAAGCTTTAGCTGAAGCTACAGAAGTAGCAGGGTTGTTAACAATTCAGTGAAGCATCTCATTGGTGAGTTGTTGAAAGCTGGTGTTACAGCTGACTTACCCTGTTCTGTTTGCAGGCTTACCTGCAAAAGAAAATGGGGCTGTCTGATATTTGTGCTCTGAATGTTTAGAGGAGTCTCGGGGAAGTTTCCTTTTCTGGACAATAATGCTGTTGGGGTTCGATGCTGTTGGAGTCTGTTCTATATTTTCTGGAGTAGATCTGAGACTTGAAGAAAATAAACCTCGTGCCAGAGAGCAAACACTTCCCAGATCCTTTTTGTTTAACAAGAAGAGAGCATGTTACTTATTGAGGTTAAATGGTACTACAGGAAACCTCAGCTCTGTGTGGCAAGCGAACATAGGAGTGTGCATGGGCTGCCAAAGTACTGGAGATGCAAGAGCACAGTGTCAGGGTTGGGGAGGGGGACACACTGCTGAAATACTGAGGCAGTGGGGAGGGCCATAATCCTGACTTCTTATTTGCACCTTTAACTGATTCTGGCATTGACTTCCTGCCACACCATATTCTGACCCTGTCTAGTGGGCAGAGGCAGCACCCTCTGAATTACCAAGCTGCAGTGACTCAGTTCTGCTGCACTGCAGTGGTGTCAACAGCCTGTCCATCACCCACCTCTTTCTTTGAGAATGCCAACAGGGATGTATCATTACTTTTGTGCCACTTCAAATCCATGTATCATTAACGTTTTATGTACTTAGATAACAATGTATAATTTATGGTTATGAATCTTGTGCTAATCTTGAATATTATAAAAGTCCAACTATAAATGTAAAACTGCAGTACCCACTGTGTGGTTCTAGTCTCAATGTCTCAGGGCTGGGGACCTGGTCAGTAGGAACACACTGTGACAGCATCTGCAGCAGGTTTCTTCATTTGGTGACTAAGGATGCCATGCAGAAGGGAAACTTGTAGCAAAGCACTTAGTTAACTGCTAAGCCTTCTACGTTGAGGAGAGAGTTGTGGTCTCTTCCCTGGATGCACCAGTACACTGTTGTGTGTGGAGGCCATGCTGCAGGAGTCATGCTTACATGACTGGAAAAGCTTCAGTCCTGTGCTGAGGCAGATGCTGCAGTTAGTGTCTTCTCTACTACAACACAGCAGCATAGCAGAGAGTGTGGTAAGCCACACCATTTTGTGCTGAATTCAGCTTTAACAGGGCAAAACATCTTTAAATGGCAACCAGAAGAGACTTCTAGGGTTGTGAATAGCTATGCCTTGGCACAATTTTAATTCATGTATTGTCTGCCTGGGTCACTGCACTGTGACAGCAAGGGCAGAGAGATGTCCTGATAGAGACCAGAGTGTTCCCAGTGGTGATACACCATCCTAATCTCAGTTCTGTACTGATCAACCTCAGCAGCTCAGCTTAAAGTGCTGAGCAGCCAGTGAGTTCAAATCTGCAGGAGCTGGCCAGGCAAATGGTGCCTATTTTGTAGCCAGTTCCTTGTAGAGAGAAAGGAATTTGGGTAGGTCAGCTGGAACTGAAGACCAGCTCTGGTGACATTATGATTGTAGGAGTTTTCTTCCTCTCAACTTAAAAATTTGACTGTGACCTCACAGCAACAAAGATAAGGCAATGGTGGAATAGAGGGAACTGCTAGATGAAGTACTCCAATAGCTCATGTCCTGTAGAGAATTGAGCTAGCCTGGGGAGCCTCAAATAGCTTCAGTCTAGAAACCTTGTTAGAGGAATGGCTGATGCCTCAAGGGAAGCAAAACTGCCCCCTCTGAGGAAGAGTCTTGTTTTGTTGCTCTCCTGGTATCTTGAGTTCTCGCTAAGTTTAATTTATAAACTTTGTGATCTTGCATTCCAAAACATTCCCTGACATTGAAGTGCAGCTGTACCTCAGCTGTGGAATGGACTCTTGCATATCAGTGTACTTCTTTGCTTCTTTAACAGTGCAGTCATTCTCAGCGGGACATCAGCCCTCTTCTGGTGGTCTGAGTGGAGAATTTAATTCACTTTATGAAGCTGCAGTGTCCCTCCAAGTTTTCAAGAACTTACAGATAAGACCCTTTTGCAGAAAACCCCCTTTCAAAGTGAAGCTGCTTGCTAATTCCCCTTGCTTCAGTGAGATGGGACCAGTGCTGTCATGATCTGATTGTGCAGGACATGCTGCAGAGTGCAGCATCTGGAGACTAACTTCTGGGTTTACAATCCTGTCAAACAGGAACTTTATTGCACCTACATGCAGGCTTTGGCTGGCGCAGGCTTTGGCTGGCTCAGGCTTCCCCTGCAAGAAACTGAGCATGGATTTCCTTCTATTTGTCAGGGGAATTTCCCCCGGTCTGGCGAGTTTTGGGTGCCTCTAGCTGTTGCATCAGGGCTGAGAAGCAATTGAGGAGGTTTGCTGTGCAGCTGCTGTAGTGTCTTGTGAGCTAGGTGGAAACTAATCTCCCTGCAAATTACTGCAAGGACACGTGCTCCCCTTGGCATCAAATTCTGAGCTGCCTTCAGCTACGCACTCAGCACTACCACTTGGGCTCCTCATTCTATTATTTGCTCCCTTGCAGCTTTAAAGGTTACTGCTTGCTTTTGGTACAGACACCAAGTGAAAGGGAAGGAAGAATGTCTAACAAAGCTGCAGAGTTCTGGTGGAGGCTGCTGCTGTTTGCTCTATTGGGCTGGATGAGCCAGCCCTGTAAACTCAGGAGGCCTTAAACTTGGGAGGAAGTTATCACTGGGGTAAGTTCTGATTCTTATTTGCTGCATAATGTGGTGCTTTAGAGGACTTTTATTTCCCTATTCCTCTTTTTAGGACTCTAATTAAATAGTAGAGTAGCAGAAGAAAATGCTCTTATGTGAGTTTGCTCTTTAGAAAACAAAAAATAAGAGTTAGATGAAACCTGTTGCAGTTTGTGCATGGGAATGGAGGAAAGAGTAATGACTGCAAGGTCTGAAACTTGATTTAATAGCTTCTTTTTTTAGCAACTGTGATGCTGAGAGCTGGCACTTAGAGCATGGCATGGATCCCTTAATAAGGTTGTATGAAATGAGGAACAGCTTTTTGGGGTTTTTTGGTGGCAAACACTTATTCAGAAGCTTAAAAGATTTCTTCTGGTTTCTTGAACTCTCAAACTGACAGACACCCTTTGTCTGACGTCCACTTGGATGAGCATGGATAACTTCTGTACTTAGGCACATACCCTTGGGCAAGGCTGAGTGTTCAAGGGCTATATAGATAAAGTTCATGCTTCAACATGTGACATTCTGCTCAGCAGGTTACCTCCTGGCCACTGAGAAACTCTTAGTGTGATTAAACCAGCATAAGAGTGGCTGCAGCTCATACTGCAAACAAATGGAGGCCAGAGATCTTGCAAGACTTGGAACACACAGCACTGCATGCTCTGGGCTCCCAGAATAAGCAGTTTAGGAAGTGTGTGTACTGCCTTGTGACCGGGCACATTCCTCCTCTGTAGAACTTTCAGCCTTTCTGGGTGCTTTCTGTTCTGCTGTAAATGGTTTGTCACTTGTTTCCAAGCTGACAGTTTTTGCTTTGCAGACTACCCCAAGACTGATCCAATTTAATTTATTCCTGCAAAATAAAATTGAGGCATCTTGAATTTGTGATAAAAGCTATGAAACAAGGCTGGAAAATGCTGCAGGACACCAGAGTGGCTTTGTGACACTGGTGTGTCATTAGTTTGTGCGTTGCTAGGTGAATTAACACTTGCTCTAGCAATCTGCAGGTGCACCAGTCCCTCTTAATGGCTCTCAGGATGTTAGGGGTTGGAAGGGACCTCTGGAAATCAAGTCCACTCCTGCTAGAGCAGGACCAGAGAACGCAGCACAGGTCACACAGGAACGCATCCAGACAGGGCTGGAAAGGCTCCAGAGAAGGAGACTCCACAACCTCTCTGGGCAGCCTGTGCCAGGGCTCTTGGGACCCTTCCAGTCAAGAAGTTCTTCTCATGTCGAGGTGGAACTTCCTGTGCTGCAGTTTCCAGTGCCCTTGTCCTGTGCCAGGGCACAAGTGAGCAGAGGCTGTGCCTGCCTTCCTGACCCCCAGCCCTCAGCTGTTGATAGACATTGCTCAGGTCCCCTCTCAGCCTTCTCCTCTCCAGACTCAGCAGCCCCAGGGCTCTCAGCCTTTCTTCATCAGCTACTGCCCCAAGTCCCTTCAGCATCCTTGTAGTCCTCCCTTGGACTCTCCAGTAGATCCCTGTCCCTGCTGATCTGGGGAGCCCAGAACTGGATCCATTATTCCAGGTGTGGCCTCAGCAGAGCAGAGGGGCAGAAGAACCTGCCTGGATCTGCTACCCACACCTTTCTTAATGCCCCTCAGGACGCCATTGGTCTTCTTAGCCACAAGGATCTGAAGCCTTTATTCTGCTACATCTGATCTTGGCACACATTCAGCTTTTGGAGAGCTTGCTGCTGGTGCAGATTTCCTGGGTTTCAATACTATGTTTTCTGTAGGCATCTTTCTGGAGGTGATGACAAAATGCTGCTAAGCTGTTAGCACAGATATGTTTCAGCCCAGGTCTTTCAGTGTGCACTCTTTGAGATCATTCAGGAAGGTAGCAAAGCCTGTCCCTTCTCTTTCAAGCTAAATAAAACTCCAATGTTGCCAGATTTTGAGCATTAAGATGGTGTGAGTTTGAAGTACAGCCCATGAAGGCTAAGTCTTGTCTTGCATTTATGTGTCAAGACATCCAAAAATCCTGAGTCAAAGTCTGAGTGTGCTCAGCCATGCACTCTGCTGCCTGCTTCAGTGACTCAAGCAGACGATTTTTTAATTTTTTTTTTTCCTGTCTGCTCTGGTTGTAATTAAAACCTTAAAATACTTCTATCTAAAAATCTGTGTTTGTTCTTTTCCCCCTAGTGGTTATGAAAGGAAAGAATGAAAAAGCCATCTGGTGTTCTTTTCTACAGTGATGGAAGTCTCTGCTGTCATTCCCAAGGTGTTGGTTATCCAGCTGGGATGCCAGGAGTGGATTCTATTGGGGAGGGCTGGTTAGTAAATTTCTGAATTACTATTACTTTCTTTTTTTTTTTTTTTTTTTCATTTACTGGGTGAGGAAAATGTCTTAAACTGCTAACAGGGTTTGTCAGCTGGAGTATTTTCTTCCTGCTGTGAGGGAGGCAGGACCAGGATCTGGTGGCAGAAGGACAAGCTGTAAAGACTGTGAAGTGTATGGATTGCACTCCTCCGAGATGAGTCAGGGCCACTCAAATGTTAATGTAACAGAGACTTCTGCTGGGCTCTGGAGAAGCTCACTCTTGGTAATCTCAGTGAATAATCTTGGCTATCAACAGGAGCTCTTTTTACATGGGTACTCAAGTGGGAATCGTGCAAGTTGCTTTGCAGTAGCATCCTCTTAGAGCTGCAGTAGCTCCTGCTGCACGCAGCTGAAAGGTGGGGAAATGTTGACTCAGACCTGCTCCTCGAAGCCTGTTACACACAGGGGCCATTGCACATGAAGCAATCATTTGCTCTCATCAGGGAACCCAAAAGGAAATCAGTTCCTCTTATTTTCACCATCAGACCCCAAATGATTTGGATTATTGTGTGGAAAGGTTTGTAGCAGCTAGTGAGTTGTAACAATTCAGATAACAGAGCTGTTCAGTGAAATGAGATTCCCTGATTCAGGGGCATAAATCAGGAAGTTATCTGCTCTCTATTGAGCAGTTCTCATCTCTGAAACAAAAGTGTGCTGCCAGATGCATCAAGCTGTGCTAATTGAAAAAAAAATCACTTGTGGGAGGAGGAGGAAAGGATGGAAAAACTGATGAAGCAGGGTCACTGTGTACATGCTTCTTAGGATCTAGAGAGCTCTGTCTGCAATCAGTATTTGTGCTCAAAACCGGCATGGAAGTTGTTTTTGGTGGTGGTAGTTCTGTTTAGTTCTGATGAGGGCCTAGAGGGATGCCAGGAGGTGTAGAGGCTGCAAGAAGCACCTGTTTCACAACTCTCCTATCTTCTTCTGGCAGCAGGAACAAGCACCAACCAGCAGCAAGGGAGATGGGCTCCAATTGTCAGGGAGTTGTTTCCTTGAGAATCCCTGAAGTGAGAGGGGTAAGACAGAATCACAGAATTGTCAGGGCTGGAAAAGACCTCAAGGATAATCGGGTTCCAACCCCCGTGCCATGGGCAGGGACACTCTCCACTAGATTAGGTTGCCCAGAGCCTTAAAAGCAGGGGACCTGATGTCTTATCTGTAACAGTAGCTGCTTTTTTTTTAATGCTATGACTACCTATTTCCTAGGAGATGCCCTTGACCATGCAAGTCCACTCAAGGATGGTTTACTTTCAGGTAAACCTCTTAAGGGATTTAAACCACACCTTTTGCAGCCTCTTGTGTTTCAGGGGTTGGTTATCTTCCTTAGATGCTCTTTTCCAGGCTTTCTGCTGACCAGTAGTGTTAGCAGCTGCTTTGAGGTCAAGTTGAGATGGTTTGCAATCTGTGTGTGATTAAATATGAATAATCCCTTCCCTGTTCAGCAAAGCAAGCACTGTTGTGAGCCCCATTGATGCTGATGAGAATTAAGCATGTGATGCACTATTTCACTATTTTTCTTGGATGAGATGAGGTTGTGCACAAGACCTTTCTGACTTGGGTTGGGAATCCATAAGAGCCAGCATTTGTTGTGAATTCACTCATGGGCTGACAGCAGCAGCTACATGTGTCCACAAGCACACGTAAGTGTAGTGTTAACTGCTGGAAGGGTGGTGAGGAATTGCAGAGGTTAACCAGAAATCCAAATGCATTTCCAGTTGTTTGCTGCTATTTTTACTATTCCAGTACTGCTAACCTGACCACTGAGTAGCTGCTCTGCATCTAGGGCTGGGACTGTGAATGTTTGTTCCTTCTGTGTATACTTCATGTTGGTGGTTTTTTTTTGGTTTTGGGTTTTTTTTTTTTTTTCTCCCCAGCACTGGAGGGGGTTTGCCTTAGGCTTGCCATGGAGCCACCTCGGTAGACTTGCCTCTGTGACTGTCTCAAGTCTAGTTCTGGCAACATCCAGGGATGAATTCTGTCCTTTTGCTTAATCTTGGTAGGATAAAGGTGCTTCAGTTTCCCAAATGGCCTTTCTGCAGTCAGTTTAGCCACAAAGCCACAGCTGTATCACTGCACTCTACCTGCACAGTTTGCTATCAGATGAACCCAGCTGCCTGATTGCTGAGTCTTGCTAAGTAGAAGTCATGTCACAAAGTGCACAGATAGCAAGTCTTGCCAGGAGCACATGCTACACGTGGCCTGGGGAGACTTCTTACACAAAATACTCCCTCTTTGCAACAGGGTGGCTGTGCCAGGTGTGAGGGAGAGCACAGGTCCAGAGTTTAGATCCAGTGTTTCCTGCTTCCTGTGAAATTCCAGACAGAAAAGCAAACAGGGTTGGTTTCTGCCCCCAGCATTCCTGTTTAATGCAGCTTTCAGACATGAGTGAGTGAAGGGCTGTCTTCCTGCAGGGAAAGCAGAAACGGGTAGTGATGCAATGGCACATCCTCATTATTTAGGAGCAACAGATATGGAGTCCTCCTCTAAAATACTAAACATTATCTGGCCTCTCAAACTGTGTGCACCTACAGGCTCTCCTCAGCTTTGAGAATGCTTTGGTTCCTGTTCCTGTTCTGTGAAGTGTTTGCATGTGATCACTGCCTTGGCACTTCCCATGTCCTCCTTCACCAACTGAACCAGATGACTGAAGCAATGGGTGTGGGAGGAGCAAACCCACACGGTTTAAGTGCACTTGGACCAGTGAAGCTCAACCACGCTTTGGTCTGAGCCCAGCGAGTGTGTGTTGTGCAACTCTTACGCAGGAGTGTGCTTTAGAGGGGCTTACAGCCTGCTCTTGGAGTGCTGCTGCCTGTGGTGGTTGCTGGTTGCTCGGTTGGAAGGGACCTCTGGACCCTGTGCTAACACAGGGCCACCTAGGGCCGGTTGCGCAGGAATGCACCCAGGCGTGCTTTGAGTGCCGTGGTGCCCAAGGTCAACAGCATCCTGGGGTGCATTAAGAACCCTTTCTGCTGGGGCTTCACCTGGACTGTTGTGTCTGGTTCTGGGTTCTCTAGTTCAGGAGAGACAGGGAACTACTGAAGAGAGTTCAAGTGAGGAAGGGACTGCAGCATCTCTTTTCAAAGAAAAGGTTGAGAGACCTGGGTGGCTTTAGCCCGGAAAAGAGCTGACAAAGAGGCAGATCTTATCGATGCATAGAAATGTGAGGGGTGGCGGCCATGAGGGTGGGACAAGGCCTCTGCATCGGACACGGGGCAAGAGCTACGAGCTGCAACGCAGAAAGCTTTTCATGAACTCTTCCTCTGAGGGTGTCGGAACTCTGGCTCGGCTGCCCAGAAAGCTTCTGGAGCCTCCTCCGGAGGCTTCCCACAGGCGCCTGGCCCCGTTACTAGAGCGGCAGCCAGCCCCTGTGCCCCCTTCCCCGCCGTGCCTGACGCCTCTCGTGTCCCTACGCGGAGTGGCTTTCCCGCAGGCTCCCGGCGGAATCCTCGTTGCCGCACCAGCGGAGCCCAGGCCGCGGCCCATCCAACCTCCCCTTCCTCCCGTCCGCCTCGCTCTCCCTGGCGGCGCTCCCTCTGCCGCAGGCCGAGCCCCGGGACTCTCCCCTGCCCCGCCCCGCGAGGATGTGACGCCGCCGAGGCCGCCCCTCCCCGGGCGCGGCCCTGAAATACGGCCCCGGCCGCCGCCGCCGCCGCCGCCGGGCAGCGCAGAAGCTGCGGTGCAGCGCGGCCATGCCCGCCCCCACCTCGCCCCGCCGCCTGGCAGCCGCCGCCCCCGCCGGCAAGGCCAAGCTCACCCACCCTGGCAAGGCCATCCTGGCAGGTAGGTGTCCCCCCGCACACCCGCACCGTTCCTGGGACTCTCCTTGCCTGCGGAGTCTGCCCGGCCGCCGCTGCCAGCGTGGGCATCCGTGCTGGGCGGGGGCTGCCGCGACGCTCTCGAGGAGGCAGCGCTTTGCCCGCAGGTGCTGCGTCCCGGCTGCCCGCCGCTGCCGGGCATCGCCTGCTGCCCGCCCCGCCCCGTAACACGGCTGTCTCCGCCGCATCCCGGCAGCCGGTGCCCTGCGGCGAGCGGGGTTTCCCTTCGACAGTGGCAGACCCTCAGTGGGTGTACCCTGAGCTGGGTCAGCTCGCCGGGGTGCTGTTACTCCTGGCCCCGGAGTCGCAGCGAGGCTGTTCCTGCAACCTGTGGCCTTGTTGAGGACGTGTCCCTGTTCCCACCGCGGGGTGAGCATGGGGCTGCGGTGGTCGGCGGGGCAGGTCCTCATGTCAGCAGGAGGGAGTTGAACCAACGGAGGAGGCAGCAGTGGGGGACCTCCTTGTGCACCCCCGGAAGACGTTGAGGGAGAAGCTGAAGCGGCAGCTTAGGGCAGGAGCAGAAATAACTGATGTTGCATGCTGCTCTGATGCGGCTTCTGGGTCCCTCCTTTGTGTCTCAGCATCGGTCTCTGTGGATCAGGGTGTGCTTTCTCAACGAATCCTGGCTATTTCCATGGGATCTAAACAAGCTCTAAGCACAGCAGTAACTGCATAGTTAATGCTTCTCCTTCTGCTTGTAGCTACTTTGAGTTCTGAGTTGAGTGCAGTCCAAGACAGTCACAGGCTTGTTAAACTCCTTTGTAGCCGTTCATTAGCTCCCTGCTTTCTCCTGCCACTCGCGGGACAATTCCCAGAGTGGAGATTAGTGTCTTCCCTTTGAAATGAGCCATTGCAGTCTCAACGTGATTGACATGTTTAGAGCTTTTGTGTTTTCCAGCCAATTCCTCCTCCTACGATTGTGCCTTTGTTCGTCTGTCCAACTCTGCTCCCCTCCAAGGGCAGAGCTCCAGCCTCCTGTAGCGAGGACCCGGAGGAGCAAGCTCTGCCCGCCTGGGCTGGCTGTGGGGAGCCTACTCTTGCTGTTCCGGCTCTGCCCGCTAGCCCTGGACCCTGCTTCTGTAGTCAGCCACCCCTTGCCCAGCTCTGTAGAGCTGCCTGTGATGGCAGTGCTGGGAGAGATGGATGTGAGCACTGGAACATGCAAAAGGTGACAAGGACTCCTAGGGCCATGTCACCTCGAGGGGTCTGTGCTGTCAAACAAGAGGGCGTCATCTCTTTCAGGTAGACCCTTCAGTGAGGTAGGGCTCCAGAGCCCTCTGCTCCTTAGAGCTCTCAAGGCTTGTGCTTCCATCCTCTTGAAGTGAGTTGTTAATTCAGAGCTTTTGCTTAGAAGGTTTCAAAGTGGGATTTAATCCCAGTTTAGGATGGAAAGACAGGCTGCTTGCTCCCCACCCAGCCTCCCCAGGCTTTCCCAACTCACTGTACATGAGTGGTATGTGAGGTTGCTACTGCCTGGGCCAGTGCATCAGGAGACTTTCACAGTCCTTGTGCAGGTTTGCAGCTAGGGATCATCAGATGTGGATGGCTCATTGACATACCCTGAAAGAGGCTGCAGCAGCCTTGCCCTGCCTTCGCCATCCAGGAGATGTTGTGGGTGTGCCTGGAAGCTGTTCAGATGTAAAGGAAGGAGCATGGGTTTTGTGGTCTCTGCCAGGTGTCAAGTTGGGCAATGTAGCACAAAGCTGCACATGCCCCCACTTGGAGGAGCCTGTCTAGGTCTGCATGAGGCTGCAGAGGTGGGAGAAGTACATTGTTGAGATGCTGGTCCTTTCCTTGCATGCAGCAAATCAGAGTAATTGGTTAATGGGCAGCAGTCCAGCCAAGCCTCTGTGGCATCTAATTGTGTTAGAGAATCACAGAGAAGGGAGATTGCTACTGTTAACCCTCTGTGTCCTGGACTGCCTAGCCCTCCAGCCCGTTGCTGTGGGCATGCAGTGCCATTTGTGCCTGTCTCTGCTGACTAGGGAGTTTGCTGACAGTCTCAGGGTTCTGACATCTGTCTGCACACCAGGGGTGTGTACTCCAAAGCTCAACCTTCTGGAGAGCTGGAGGTGCTCAAGCCAGAGTGACTGTGCTGTGCTTCATCTGCCTTGTGCTGGTAGAGCTAAACAAGCACCCATCATCCCACCCTGCTCCCTGACCCCGTGTGTGACTGAGATCCTCTGCCAAAGAGGCGCAGCTCCCTCACCGTGCCAGACCTGAGCGTGCTGAGGTTGGCTCTTCTGAAGAGATGCAAGTCAAGGACTGGCTGCCAAGAACTCTTCTCCTTCAGTTGTCACAAGAGACACACTCAAAAGTTAAAAATTAATTTGCTAATGGGTCCTCGTTTGTCCAAGCAGTTGTGTGCCAAGGCAGTGCTTCACCTTGCTGTGCCCACACAGCCTCTTCCAAATGAGCCTTTAGCTGGCTGTGCTCCTGTCCCTCCCGCCAGCCTGCTGCAGGGCTGAGAGCTGCTGCTCCACCACACTGCAGTGGGGAAGCAGGGAGCTTGAAGTAAAGGCAGCAAGTGGGGAGACAGGAGCACTGGCTGCAGAGCTGGCAGGGACTGCCACCCCTGCGGTTTCCATGGAGGGGATTTTCAGGCACCGTGGTGCTCCTAGACCAGCTGGAGCCTCCCTGTGGTGGACCATTTAGGGCCTACCACAAATGGTCCTTGCTGTTTTGCATGCAAACCCCTGCCCTCCTCCTGAGAATTTTGCTCCTGGTAAGCAGCAGCTGTTTGATGAAAGGCTTTGCCTGCCTTTCCCAGAGTTAAGTACAGACTGACTCTGTTTTTAGCCAGCTTTGAAGACAGGGGTCTGCTCCCTCCCACTGAGCCTTGCTCTTTGGATGGGACCTCTGCTCGCGTGGGGGCTGGTGCTCAGTTGTTCCTCCTACCCACACTAAATCCTGCCTGGTCAGGGAGGCAGGGTGCCTGGATGCTCCCACATGGTGCTTCATTTGGAAAGAGATCGCCGTGGCCGCTGCTCAGCTGCTTACCACAAACACTGAGTGCCACTGGGAAGTAGCAGTGATGTGCATCAAGGTCTCAGGAGGGGCATGGGCAAGGGGGAGAGAGACTGCAGGGTAGAAGGAGAAGGGCCTGCAGGGCAGGGCTTGAAGTAGGGAACCCAGGATCACATGAGAAACAAAGCAGTAATTAGAGCTTCAGTTTCCTCTTCTTTGTTAGTCTGTGATATGATCTCTCCGAGGAAATGCTATACCTGCAGAGGAGAGCAGGCAGGGCCCGGGTGTGAAAGCTGAGCCCTGCTTCTTGCAGAGTAGGACTCCTTCCCCTGGAGGCCCAAGTCCACCTGAACTTCCAGGGCACTCCTGGGAGGGTGGGAGGGAGGTCGTCCTACTGGGAATGGCGGTGAGTCAGCATGCTCCCCAGGTTTCAGATGGATGCCTGGTGCTCGTGGCAGGGTGGGGAACGTTATCCCCTCGCTGCTGAGCTGGGGGAGCTGGCTGGTGGTTAGCATGGCAGTGGAAGAGGATTGATGAGTGTAGAGGGAGCCAGTCCTCCCAGGTCTGCTGGCCCTTGGTGCCTCACATCTGGTAAGGAGCCCCCTTGGCTGTCATCTGCTAGGGAGTGGGGCAGAAGGATCACAATGGCTTTGAGCACGTCCTTGAGCCCTTGTGGACTGCAGCTACTAAGGAACGGTAGAGCAGCCCCAAGGCTTCTGGTGGGAGGAGGCTGTCAGCCCCAGGACTGCAAACCATGTGGAGGTGCCTAGCTTCTCTGGTGTGAATGAGCTCTGTGGGAGCTGGGGTTAAGCCTCTGCTTTGAGAGGCAAGTACCTGAGCTTTCCATGTGCTTGATGCTCTGCTTGGCATTCTGCAGGCAACCATTTTCTCTGAGCTGACGTAAGTGGTGGGAAGGAGCCATCAGTCTTCCCAGAGGCCATGAGCACTACGAGCTGACAGCTCAGGGACCTTACAGCATCTCTCATCTCCTGATGGCCTTGTGTGGTGCATGCCAATGCAGCCTCCCTGTGACCCTTTGCTTGTGTGCCAGGTCTCAGGTCACCTCCTGACGGCAGCAGTTGATTTTTCTGACGTGTCTTCTCTCTCAGTGTGCTCCAGTGCCTGGTGCAGCAGTCATTCCCCTGTGGTGGTGGCTGGGGGACCAAAGCCTGTCCCTAAGGAAGTAGTGTCCCAGCAGTGGCTCCTTCATCCAGCTACAGGGCTGTGCTGGGGAAGATCTCCACCGGCCCCAGGCTCTGACACTGGCTCCCTGTTGCCTGTCTTTAGAAAGACTTTTGGACGTGTAAAAAGTGTCTGAAGTGACGTGATGGCCAAGAACCACCTCAAGGTGATGGAGTGGCAGCCTTGGGGTGCAAAGGGCAGTGGGCTGAAGGTGAGCTGAACCAGGATGAGAGACTTGGCAGTCCCCAAAGATGTAGTCATCATTGAAGGCAACTGTGAGCAAAGGCTTCTGCCATCATAGAGCCCAGAGGTTTAAGAGCCGACAGTGACTGGTTGCAGCATTGGCCCACTGGAAGTCAATGCAGGGAGGCAAAGGATGCTCAGGCTGTGCAGGGGCAGCCTGCTGGAGCAGGACCCTTCCAGTGAGACTGGGGACCAATGGCTCCATCCCACCCCAGCGTGATCTGCAGTGCTGTTTGCTCGGGGCTGTTTACCCACCTGATGGCACATGTTTGCTGTTCTGTGCAGAGCAGACTTGCACCAGCCCGGCTGGGGCACGCTTCTGTGACGGCAGCAGCCATCTCTGTGTTTACTGATGGGCGCTCTGAACCCTCCTGTCCCTCACTGGCCTTGCCCCTTCCAGATAGGAGACCATCCAGGGGCCCCAGCCCCAGTGTGGGGCATAGACACCCTCTGAGGTGAGCTGACCTACTGCAGGTCACATTTTTTTCCCTGCCAACCAAAACCTGAGCAGCCATCTGGCAGGCCCTGGGCAAAGGAGCCCTCCCTCATCTTAGTGCCATGTGAGGCCTTTCCCTGCAGAGCAGCAGCCCCCATGGTGGTTTTCCCCAAGGATGAGGCTGTGGATGAGTGTTGAAGGGCCATGATCTCAATGCCATGGAAGACCTTTCCCTGCAGAGCAGCCCTCGTGGTGATTTTCCCTGAGTATGGGTGGTGAAGGGCTGTGCATGACAGATGAAGGTGCCCAGGTGAGGAGTATGGTGCCATCCCTGCTGAAAGCCACCTTTTTGGAGGGCACTGTCCCCAGGGAGGTGCCTACCTGTTGCTGAGCCAGTCCCACAAGATGGCTGGTGGGATGTGTGGGGCAGAAGGAGCCTGTTAAACCTGTTCCACCACTGCAGGCAGGGCAGATTTCTCCACCACTGCCTCTGGCTGGGCTGTGTTAATAGCATGGCTCAAGAGCAGTGGGGATGGCTGCCAAGAGGGGGTCTGTCCTGCGGAGGCAGGGAGCAGGCAGAAAGTTGCTGATGGGGCAGCAGCTGGGCTGCAGAGACCTGCCATGAGCTGGGGGTGGGTATTCCTGCCTCCTGGATTCATAGCACCCTGCTGGTCTTTGATTGTTACTTTGTTTTGGTTCTTACTCCCCCAGCTCTGGAAGCTATCTTGGCTAACGGGGAAGGGCACCAAGTCCCCGTGTGAGAGTAGGAACTATGAGCACAGCACTCAGGAGACAGGCAGCATGGCTTGCTGTGCCTGCAGCATGAGGTCTGTGCCCTGAGTCTCGGTTGCAGCCTACCCCCTGCACCGGCATCTCCTGCCCTCTGAACAGGGTCGGCATGCAGGAGTCAGCCACCACTGGTGCTCTGGAGAGTAGCTGGAAGCCTGTTTGTCCCCATCCCACCACCTGAGCCCTGCAGGAGGGGCAAGCTTCAGGCATGGGTCCTGTAACATCTCTGCTGCTTTGCTTCCAGACCCATAGGAATAATTTTCTGTCCTGGAAAGATCCTGCTAAATCTGAAGTTTAAGGAGCATTTTGTATGGACATCAGGTGCTTGTGTATCTCCATGTGAAATTACCCTCAAAATGGAGAGGATGAAATTGCTCTCCAGCTGCTCACTTCTCATCAGTGCTGCCTGGGGACCTGGTCCTCTGTCTGCAGGAGCAGGATGCATTTGCAGGCCCAGGCAGTCATTTGCAGGAGTGGCAGAGAGCAAGTGCCCCTTCCGCTCCTCTGTGGTTCCTGAACAGGGCAATGGGTGCTGTCTGGAACCCTTGCTTCAGGGTGGAGGTTTGCAGAGGGTAGCAGTGCCAGCCCTGACTGCGCAGCCTTGGTTTGTGATGGGCACCTGGGGCTCTGCTCCTCTTCTCAACTGAGGCTGCATCCTCCTGCCCTCAGCACTCACCCTGGAGCTGGTGCTGGTGTCCGTGGAGTGGACTGGCCAGGAGGTGGCCAGCGGTGTCCCCAGGAGCTGCCGGTTAGTGGGGTTTGAGGTCATTAGCTGAACCGAGTGTGCTGATGCCATGCTGTGCTGTGCAAGTGTTGCAGAGGCAGCACCCCAGGAACCCTCTTCCTGCCACCTCTCCCCAGCTGTGCCCAAGGGCCCCTCTGTAGAGCAGAGCTGAACTTTTCCTGGAAAAGCTGTGCCAAGGGACTGACGAACAGGTATTCTTCCTTTCCTGCTGAAACTGCAGGGCTGGCACTGCTGGCAGCTGGGGTGCTTGCAGGCTTGCTGCAGGCAAGGAGCCGTTCCCAGTGACAGCAGTGGGATCCCCCTGCCAGAGGCACCGTCTCTGGGGCCAGGCAGAGCAACCTTCCTTCAAGTGTGTCCTCTCTCCTCTGGCTCCACTGCATCCAGCTAACCTCCTGGAGCCCTGGCTCGGGATCTGGACTGCCCTTTCACCTCGTGAGCCCTCACTGCCAGCTGTTCCTGCTGACTGTGGTGTTGCAAGAGCTGAAGCTGCTGGTTAAAGTCCGGGTAAACAGGTTGCAAAGCCTTGGGCAGCCCTGCGAGGGGAAGAGGGCGGGAAGAAGCTGCTGCTGGTGAGCAGTGGGGTGATGTATTTGCATAGATCAAGATTTCCACTGGAACAAAGTAGTGTAGGGAGAGGACACCTGACAGCAGAGTGGGACCTCTGATGGATCTCATTTCCAGGGAGGGAAGGGGCTGCAGGGTGGGAGCTTGGTGCTGCCCTGTCTCTGCAGATAGAGATAACACAGGGCAACACTGTCCCAAGTCACAGCGTGCGGCTGGAGTCTCTGCTAGGTGCACCTTCCTTTGGGATTTGGGGCCAGAGCAACACTGGGTGGCAGGGAGGGGAGCTGGCAGCAGAGGCAGCACGTGTTCCCAGGAAGGGCAAGGGAGAAGATCCTCCTCTGGGTGCATTTCCTTGAGCACACCTGGATTTGCCTGCCCTATAACTTGCCGGTGCACAGCCACTTCAAGGGTGTTGGAGTCTGTCCTAGCTGGGCAGGCTTTGCTCACCTTGTCTGTCCCCAGCAAGAGGTGGCAGAGGCAGTCAAGATGCCAGCATCCAGCACTGCCTGTGCCAGTCCGCAAGCTCTGAGGTGTCCCCTGCTGCAGACCCGTGTCTGCTGCTCTGTGTGTTTTGCAGCATGCCAGGGAGGAAGCCAGGCTCTGTGGCTCTGGGGTGGAGACGCAGTCTCTTTCCACTCCCTGGTTTGCTCCAGGGAGCCAGCATGGCACCTCATTTCTCCTTTCTCAGCTCAGGCAGTCCCAGTGCCCCAGAGGTTGCCAGTTCCCAGGAGCAGCATGCTCTCCCTTTGCCAGAGCACTTCACAGCTCCTGGGGATGCAGCTTTGCCAATGGGATGCCAGGCAGAACCTCTCTGCCTTATCTGCCCTTTGTCCTGGTGGCTCCCGAGGCTGTGGGCAGTTGCAGGAGGTGTGGCATCCCTCCCTGTGCCTTTCGTTGTGCCTGCCATGAGCCAAGGTGCTGATTGCCCCTGGACTGGTGCTCATCCCAAGCATTTCTCTGCTGCTTAGCTGTCAGAGGTGCTAGGGAAGCAGCTGATGCTGGAGGACTGAGAGGGAACAAACATTTACAGCTCTTAAAATGTCCGCACTTCTGACCTGCCATGTAGGAGGGAGGGCAGTGGGCTTGGCAGCACCTGGAGCATTTGTGTGGCAGCAACACTGATGACATGGTGGTGTGTAGCGGCATGGAGAGGTGCCAGCCAGTGCTCAGCTTTTCAGGGACCATTTTGCCCAGCTGGAGGATGCTGCTTCTCATACAGTTCACCACAGCCATTCCCACAGGAGCTGCTGGGAGAAAGAACAGTGCTTGGCAAGCCCGGTGCCGTGGGGCTGGCAGTGTCTGCCACCTCTGACGGATGTCCCAAAGACAGAAGAGGGTTGAGAAGGGAGCAGGAGAGCTCTGGGGACCCTGGGGATGGTGACTGTCCTCCCACGGTGCCCCAGGAATGATGTTAGCCAACCTCACTGTGGCTGCCAGAGCTTTCTCCCAGTCCAGCAGAGCACAGGCTGCTGTGGAGGCGTAGTGGCTGGCAGTGGGTGCCCATTGCTGCCTCCTGAGCTGTGCCTGCCTGGCCCGGGCTGAGCAGCTCTGTCCCCTCCTGGGAACACAGAGGCAAACAAGGGGCCTTTGTCTGCTGCAGTGGAGCCTGGCTGGCCTCATGCCCTGACCCCACTGCCCCCTGGGCTGGAGTGCTGCCGGGCTGGGCTGGTGGGCCCTGCGCTAGGGCTGGGGGACCAGCACTTAGTGCCATGGTGTCCCCATCCCTGCCATGCCTGAAGGAGGAGGGAGAAACTCTTGGGAGTGTGGAGTTGGTGCTTTTCTGTTATCCTGGCGGTGCTGAGTGCTGGCACAGCTTCTTGGCTACCTCAGGGAGGAGAGCACAGCTCTGCCCGGGGGAAAGAAACAGGATAAGGCTGGTTTAGGGTGGGCACTGCTCAGCTGCCGGCAGGAATACAGAGGCTGATCTCAGCTCCCTGTAGAAGGAGAAGGCTGAGAGACAGCAGTGGTGCCCTAGGGGCTGCCAGCATGCCCACCAGGAGGTCCCTGCCCTGGGTGAGCAGCTTCACTGGTTGGACTCTGTGGGATGAAGCTAGAGGCAGCACCAGGGCGATTAAAGGTCTCTTGAAAACGCAGAGGCCATAGGAAAGAAACAAGACCGTGTGAGAGCCTCCCCTGTCCGGGGCCGCGGAGCTGCCTGTTCTTGTCGTTCGGAGCAGCCTGTGCCCTGGCGGCTGCCCTCGCGGGGGGAGCTGCTGGTAAGCAGAGCTCTGCAGCACCAGGCCTGTGCAGAGCCGCAGAGCAGGGCAAGCCCTGCCCGTGCCCCGCGGCCGTGCTGGCCCTTCCCGGCCCTTCCTGGCATGGCTGCGCGGTGCCTCTGGGCTGCGGTGGGGCCGTGCCGGGGTGCTGTGGCAGCAGCACTGCTGAGTCACCATGAGGCCGTGGCTGGGCTGAGTGGCTTGTAGAGGCGGTGGTGTGAGAACTGGGAGCTGCCGCCGACCCGACCCAATGCCAGGCCCATGAGCTGAGGCCTAAGTTGCCCTATCTGGGCAGGGAGCTGGGAGGCCCTCAGGGGCTGCTCCCAAGAGTGCAGCGCCCTGGGGCTCCCCAGCATTGGGCGGTGCAGGCTTGTGCCTATCAGGGGCTTTGCCCCAGTGGCAGCTCATATTCTGGCCTGGTGTGCAGCATGGTTTGGCCCTGCAAGGCTCTGCCCCACGTTTCTTCCTTGCACTGGCACAGAGAGCTCCCATAGCACGGCAGAGTCTGGCTGTGCTGCTTTGATGCATGGAACTGAGCTGCGCGGGTGTGGGCTGAGCTGCATGGACGCAAACCAACCATCTGAGACCAAGCCTGGACCCCAGGGACCTCCAGCCCAGCTGGCTTGGCTCTGCTGCCCCAAGGCAGCTCATGGTGGGGCTGACTGCAGGTACTTCAAGTGAGACAAGGGGAGCCCAGCCACCGAGAGCCAGTGCCACTCGCTGCCGGGGTGCTGGTCTGCTCCTGGGGTGTGTCAGTAAAGACTTCATCTGCTGTAATCAGTGCCCAGCAGCTGCTGCCACGTGAGCTGCGAGCAGGCAGCCAGGCCTGATGATAATTGTGCCTCCATGCTGGCACAGCTGGGTCTGCAAATGAGCTCCTGCTGCAGCTGGGCAAGTGGTGCTGGGACTCGTGCTGTGCTGATGGGCTCCACTGTGTTCATAAACTCCAGTGCTGGCAGCTCACCTGTGGAATGCAGGGCTCCAAATGGGGAAAGGTGCTGTTGGAGGGGAAAACAATGCTGAGACCATGGCCATGAGTGTGGTGTTCTGGCCATTTTCCCTACCCCTTTGGTCAATCTCCTTGTCAACTCTTGCCATGACGTGTACAGAGTGCCAGGCCAGCACAGAGCCCTGTTCCCCTGTGAAGTCAGAGGTTTGGTGAGGATGGGAACACCATGTCCCAACCCAGACCTGGCTGTCAGAGCTCTCAGGCTCAGCTGTTTTGGAGCCGGACAGGCACAGTGCTGCTCCCAGCCCCAGCATCCCTTCCTCTGCTGCTCAGGTGGCCTGGCCGGAGGGATTGAGATCTGCATCACATTCCCCACTGAGTATGTGAAGACGCAGCTGCAGCTGGACGAGAAGGCAAACCCTCCCCGCTACAAGGGCATTGGTGAGCATGTGCCTGCTACCTGGCCACAACCAGCCGGCTGGTTTTGGATCCTGGTGGAGCTGGGGGGGTGAGCGGGACTTGGTGGGGTGGGAGATGGCGGCGGCGCGGTGGCCCTCGGCATGGCAGCTGATGACGGCGCCACTGTGCTCTGGCGCAGGGGACTGTGTGAAGCAGACTGTCCGTGACCATGGCGTTCGGGGGCTGTACCGAGGGCTCAGCTCACTGGTGTACGGCTCCATCCCCAAGGCTGCTGTCAGGTAGGTGTCCTCTCTGGCACGGGGTGAGTTGGGGGTGCCGCTGGGCAACAGAAATGAGGGAGTGGGTTTGCCCTTCATGCCGCCAGCAGCACTTTGACAGAGCCATGCGCTTTCCGGGCTGGGGAGGGTCCACTTGCAAGCTGTGCAGGTGCTCCTGGAGACAGACCTGGAGCAGGGGGGTGCAGCCCCCCAGCCGGAGGTCCCGCGGTTGGCATGGTGGCTCCTTCGCAGGTTCGGCATGTTCGAGTTCCTCAGCAACCACATGAGAGACGAGCAGGGACGACTGGACGGCACGCGGGGCCTGCTCTGCGGGCTGGGAGCCGGCGTGGCCGAGGCCGTGGTGGTCGTCTGCCCCATGGAGACTGTCAAGGTGGGTCAGAAGCAGCTGCCAGTGTCCCCCTGCCCTAATCCCCCTCCCCAGGCCAGTCTAGGAGGGAGCAAGAGCCATAACTGCCTGAGGGCCTCATGGATTTGTTCAGGCCAGTAGTGTAAGGGAGGGATGGATGCTGGAAAGCTCTATGGAGAGGTCAGGTCTAACAGCCAGAGTTCCTTCCCTGCTCCGGGGAGGAGTCCCACACCCAGGAGCCATCCCATCTGTAAAACCCATGCAGTCGCCTGCAGAGGTGGTTCCCCAGGTTTTCCTCTGCAAAAGGATTGAGGTGCTTGAACATGCCCAGAGAAGGGCACTAAGGCTGGTGAGAGGGCTGGAGCACAGCCTTGTGAGGAGAGGCTGAGGCAGCTGTGGGTGTGCAGCCTGGCAAAGAGGAGGCTCAGGGCAGACCTCATTGCTCTCTACAGCTACCTGAAAGGAGGTTGTGGCCAGCTGGGGTTGGTCTCTCCTCCCAGGCACCCAGTGACAAAAACAAGAGGACGCAGCCTCAAACTGCGCCAGCGCAGGTTCGGGCTGGATGTTAGGAAGGAGGTCTACACAGCGAGAGTGATTGGCATCGGAATGGGCTGCCCAGGGAGGTGGTGGAATCCCCATCCCTGAAGGCGTTTAAGAGGAGGCTGGATGAGGCACTTGGTACCATAGTTTAGGTAATTAGAAGGGTTAGGTGGATAGGTTGGAGTCAATGGTCTTTAGAGGTCTTTTCCAACCTGGTTCATTCTGTGAAAGGCCATAAGCACAGCCTTGCCCTGTGGTCACACCTGGCATTTCCTGGCCACGTGGGGCAGCTCTGATCTCTGGACCAGCCCCAAGGCAAGGTGAGAGGTGGCCAGCAGCCCTGTGGGGCCATTGCACCCTGCGTGTTGTCTCCCCACAGGTGAAGTTTATCCATGACCAGACCTCCCCCAACCCCAAATATCGTGGCTTCTTCCACGGTGTGCGGGAGATCGTTCGGGAGCAGGGTGAGTCCCACAGACCTGACCCCTGAGCCTCCCTGCGCTGCGGGGGTGGAACAGAGGGTGAGGGGTGAACTTGAGATGGGACCAGGGCACGAGGAGGATTTTTCTTGCCCAGGTGAGGCTGGAACTCCCTCCAACACCTTCTCTTGCTGCAGGACTGAAGGGGACCTACCAGGGCTTAACTGCAACTGTCCTCAAGCAAGGATCAAATCAGGCCATCCGTTTCTTCGTCATGACCTCCCTCAAGAACTGGTACAAAGGTATGGTGGCCCCAACCCCCAGATCACCCCAGCTGTCCCACTGCTTCCCCAGCCTTGGGAGCTTGTCTTGGGCTTTCTCCTAGCATATCCTCTGCTTCTTGGGTCTCAGACTCTTGGGAAGGAGGAATGTGAAAGCCAGGGCAGGGTGGCCTCAGCCTGTGAGGCTGAAGTTGTACTGCTGAAGCATCACCTTTGCCCTCATCCTGAGCCCCACCGCGCCCCTCTGTGGGGCTGGTGCTGCAGGATGGTCCCCTCCTAATACCCTGGTTCCCAGCTCAACATGAGCCCTGACTACAAGCAGCCAGACCTGAGATCTGCCATGCTTCATCCCCACACCACTGCTCTGCCCTCAATCTCTTCTCCTTCTCAGGGGATGATCCCAACAAAGTCATCAATCCCTTTGTCACGGGGGTGTTTGGAGCCCTTGCTGGAGCTGCAAGTGTCTTTGGCAACACCCCCTTGGATGTGGTAAAGACCAGGATGCAGGTATGGCACTGGGCCATGGTGTGGGTCTGCTCTGCCTGCAGCAGGCTGGGCTCACACGCTGCTTTAGAACCATTTAGTGCAGCCTGATGCAGCAAGATTTGGGGGTGCCTGGGGATGCTGCCCCTTTGCAACCAGGCTGTGGGGGTGCTGGAAAGTGTGCATGAAGGTGAGGACATCCGTGCCAGGTTTGGTGACTCCCAGTAGCAAAAGAGGATTGGTTCCTCCTGGCACACTCCTAGCTCCCTGCATCCCCCAGCTTCAGCCTCTGACCATGCTTTTCCCGTGTCGCAGGGGCTGGAAGCGCACAAGTACAAGAGCACCTGGGACTGCACCTACCAGATCATGAAACATGAAGGGCCTCTGGCGTAAGCTCTGCAGCTGGGCTGGGCAAGGGGAGTGGGGGGGGAGGATAAGTGGGGAGGGCTGTGAGGGCACCCAACCCCATGGCCCTTCTCTATCCCTGGCAGGTTTTACAAGGGCACCGTACCTCGCCTGGGCCGTGTCTGCCTTGATGTGGCCATCGTCTTCATCATCTACGATGAGGTTGTCAAATTCCTCAACAAGGTGTGGAAAACAGACTGAGGGGGCCGGGCCAAGGCCCTCCCCCCCCCACCTCCCTTGCCCTGCGGGGCTGCAGCTGGAGAGCCATGACCAAGCCCACAGCTGCCTGTGGGCACTGCCTGGGGCCAAGTCTGCCCCATGCGCACGCCCTGTCCCCAAACCCAGCCACCTTAACCTTTAGGAACAGGCTCTGAAGCAGTGTTTAGTTGTGTGCTAAAAGGAGTGGGGAGGGAGCAGCACCCCAGCATCCAGACCCCAGCATCTTGGTTGTGCCTGCCCCAATCCCCTGGTGATACTTCCCCCTGGACCCACATCATCTGTGAGTGCCAGTTATCCAGGGTGAGGTGTCCCCTGGGATGGTGGCCCTGTGCCCTTGGCATCCCCCAGCAGCCAGGAGCTGCTAGATGTTTAGAGGCCATCCCATTTTGGGAGTGCTGAGAGCCCCTCCAGAGCCATGTGGGTGCAATGGCCAAGCGGTGCCCCAGCCACTGCAGCTGGTGGAGTCTCTTGGGGCTGACAGCACCAGCTGGAAGTGATGTACCAGGTCTCACAATGACTCTGAGGGAACCCACCAGCCCTACACCCCCCAGGATGGGAAGGCAGTGACCCACCACTGCAGCCCCAGGCTTCCTCCTTTTTGCCAGCACCAAGCAGTGCTGGGGTGCAGCATCCTGGCCCTTGAGTCCTCCTCAACTCCAGGCTGCTGAGCAGGTGCTGCTCAGAATTGCTCACAGAGCCAGGCCTTTAGTTCTGCTGGCCGTGGGGCTGGGATTGGGCTGAGCTGGGTGCCCCCATCACTTGGCGTTTACAGTCAAGACGTGTGTGTGAGCTGAGGTGAGAGGTGCAGCCCTGTGCTGCAGACCTGGCCCCTCGGCTAGGGGGTGCAGACCCCTTCTTCTGCCACATTCCCTTCCCTGCCCTCCTGCTGCCTCTCTGTGGCCCTGTTGGTACTCCCGCAGCTTTCCGAGCTTCACGCTGCCCCACTAACACCCGTGGCCGTGGGACCAGAGCCCTGCCCTGCCTTCTGCAGGGCTCAGCCCTGCCAGATTTGTGCCAAACCTCTTCAAAGTAGCCGAGGGGAGTGCGGGAGCTGGGGCTCGACCTGTCCCGTCCCCGCCCCCGTCGTCAGTGATGAATGAAGCCTTAACACAGGAGGGTGGAGGAGAGCCTGGGCGCCGTTTACTTGCGGCTTTCTGCTCTGAAGCCAGTGAGGGTTGAGTTGTTTTTTTTTATTGTTATTCTGTTTTACATTCGCAATTTGAATAAAATCAGTCTGGCTTTAGCAGCTGTCTTGGTGTCCAAGCTGTGCTGGGTGGGCAGCAAGCGGCTCCTGTGGTGTAGGCACGGACTGGGCACAGGGTTCCCCATCCCGTCCAGCCGGTGCTCCTGGGCGGGCATTGGCTTCAGCCCAGCGTTGCCCCTTCACAGATGCTCACTGGCAGATCCGGGCTTGCATTGTCCCGTGCACGGCATTTTACTAACCGTTCTGGTTAATTTTATGAAGTTTCTCGCCCCTGCCGCGAAGCAAAGAGCCGGGTGAGGGGCGGTGGAGCAGAAGGGAACAGGCTTTGTCCCCCCGCCCAGCCCGGAGGCGGTGCAGCCAGGGTTCCAATGCCGCCGTGCCGCCGCTGCCACCACCGCAGCCCTCACTCCTCGCCCGGCCTCCGCGAGCACTCGAGGACTTGCAGAGTCCCAGTGCCATGCGAGTACTGCTGCTCTGTGGGGGCTGGCTGCTGGCCGCTGGCTACCTGGTGGACGCCACAGGTAGCTGCCGGCAGCGGTGCTGCCCGGGCAGGAACAACGCCTGCTGGGCCCCCGGCGCCCGGCGGGCTCGCTGCTACTGCGACTCATACTGCGAGAGGACGGGCGACTGCTGCCAGGACTTCCACGCCACCTGCCGCCGCGCCGGTAAGTGTCGGAGGGTTGGCACCGGCTGCACCTCATGTCGACGGGAGCCCCAGGCTGGAAATGCCAGCCTGGGCTGCTGCTTGTGGTGGCATGTGCTTGCATCTGTCAGCCCCCTGCTTTGAGCAGCAGTGGGATGTGTCGGGGGCTGCTGGCTGGGCTGGATTTAGAGTGAGATCCCGATTTTCTACTCTTTTCCATGCTGAATGTCTGGCTGCTGCCAGTGCAACAGGAAAGCCCACAGGCATGGCCTCTGGGCTGCAGCTGCTGGTTGTGCTGTCGTCGCAAGCCTCAAAATCTGCAGTGTGGGACCCGAGTGGCACAAGCCCCGGTGTCACTCCTGCCACTGCTGCAGGCAGGGCCTGGCACGGGACCAAGGGAACTGGGTGCTGTACTGGGGGTGGCACACAGGGAGTGTGGGCTTGGGGGATGCAGAGCCAGCCCGCCGTGGAAACCCAGGGCCGGCCGGGCGGAGGCTGCGGCTCCCTGCACAATTGCAGCAGTCAGCCCTGCCTAATCTCCGGGGAGATTAGCGGGGTCCCAGCTCAGCGCGATGCGGAGCCGCGGCAGCAGCACGGGGATAAAGGCCTGCGGAAGCAGCGCACAATGCCGCGGCACTGCCACAGCAGTCCCTGCCCGGGAGGTGGGGAGAGGGGCTCCTGGGGTTCCCCTGGCCCTTTCTCTCCCTCCCTCCCCTCTCCCTTCCCCTGTGCTGCATCTTCTCTGCTCTCCTCCTATCTTCCATGAAACTGAAGCTCTCTTTTCCATTCTCCATCCCACGGACAGCAGTGGGCTGCGTGGTGGGGCCCTGGGGGCCGTGGAGTGGGTGCAGCTCCTTGTGTGGGGTTGGCAGCAAGGCCCGCAGCCGTCAGGTCACCATCCCACCCCGGCACGGAGGGGAGCCCTGTCCGGACCTCAAGCAGCGTCGTGGCTGCTTGGGGGACCACCCAGACTGTGGGACAGCCAAAGGTAAGGTGGGTCCTGTAGGGATGCTGACCTGCCCCATGCATGACCATCCCTGCTGCCTGTCCCAGAGTGTCTTTAGCCACCCATGTCCCTCATTCTGGTTTCTTTCCTGTCAGAAGTGGCTAAGACATTGCCCAGTTCCTTCAGATGGGACTTCAGAGATCCCTGGCGGAGAGCCAGGCTGGTGCGCCCCGAAGAACCATCTGGGTAGGCTTCTCTGCACCCTTCCCTCCCCAAAGCTGTGACTGATCTGCACAATGCCCTGTAGCTGTGGCCCCTTTGCAACTCGCAGACCCAAGGTCTTTGTAACCCCATAGACATTGCCCTTCTCTCCCTTTCTCAAATCTTGCCCCCTTTGCACCCCTTTCCTAGACCTCATGACCCATTTACACCCCTCGAGCTATTACCCTTCTCTCACCCCAGCCCCATGGCCCCTTTGCAGCCCCCCTTAAGGCCATTCCCATCTCCCTAAAGCTATGGCCCCTTTGCTCCCCACCCCAGATCTGTAGTCCCATTGCATCCTCCACAAGCAATTATCCTCCCCCAAATACTGACCCTGCCCAGACCCTTCTCAGCCTACCCCCAACCACAGCCTCTTTACAGCCCACCATCCATCAAGGAAACACCACAACCTCTACCCTTCCCTCCAACCACCATCTTCCCCCTTTTTCCTCCCCCCTATTTCTCCCCCCATTTCTCCCCTTGGGCCTCCCTGCCCCAGCCACTGCTGCTATTTCGACTTGATGCAGGTAGGGCCTCCCTGCCACAGGAGCTGCACTGGGACGAGTGGGTGTGCTGGGGAAACACACATCCCCCCACCCCCATTGCACTGTAAGGAGCCAGGTAGGTGGGAGTTTGGGGGGGGGGGAGTGTCCCTCAAAAGGGACATCCCACCCCTATGGAGGAACATCTCTCCATGCCCCTAGAGCATCTTCTTAATTATGAATACACTATTTTATATAAAAAAGGAGTGTTCTAATATGCCACAATACCACAGGCTGCTATAACCTGTACTCTACATCAGTAATTAGATCTCATTTTAATTAAGTTTACATTCATGGCACACCCCCAGCTCTCCCCAGCTTTCCTTTCCAGGCTGTGCTCACCTCCATGGCAGGGTGCCCCTCATCTTCGTGTAGCATTTCCCGCCCCCCCCCCAGGGAAGTGATCTGGGCTTCCCCATGCTGCTGGGGAGGCAGGGAATGAAATTGGTGGATTGGGAATGTGGTGCCTGTTGTAATGTCACCCCCAGTGCAGACTCCTGGCTTGCACTTGGAGCTGACTCCCTGCATTTGAAGCCTTTTTGTTGAAGGATGAGAAGAAACTTCTGCTTAGATTAAAAACAGTAAGGAAGTTGCTAGGATGTGGTGGAAGAACATGCTGCTGAGGTTACAGCTGAGGGAGAAGATGATGCAGCGGTGACAAGGGAAGACAAGGCTCAGCCCTGACATCATGCCCTGCCATGAGGGGCTGCTGGCTGAGTGACCTGAGGATGGAGGTGGCAGCTGGCATCTGGGGCTGGCCTGGCTGCAGTGCCCTGCTGGGTGAGCTGTGAAGGGTGGCTCAGCTGCATGCTGTGATTTGCAGAGAGAAATTAAACGGAGGCACCCAAAGTCTGCAATGGCATCGTTGTGGGTCTGGATTCAGCTGTAGGGCTTGGCAAGCCCCTCTGGAGGAGCAGGGCTAGGCTGGGCCGTGGCCAGTACTCACGGCAGGCACAGGTGCTCCAGCACTTTCTTTCCCTCCATGCCCCTGCCATTCCTGTGTGACTAAACCCCCACGCCAGCGGCTCTCCACATGGAGCCGAGTTGCTGGGCTGGGCTGGGTTGCCGATGCCAAAAGCAGACGCCAGGACTCGCTCCTGCCAGCGGAGTCTCCACTGCTGAGGGATCGGTGGCGGGCGGATGGCAGCGGGAAGCGGATGTGGCTGCATCCTGCTCCGCGCCGGGGCGGGGCCGGTACCGGGGCGCGGCAGCGGGGGTGGCCCAGCGGGCGGCCCCGGGGGAAACGGACGCGGCTGCGGGAGTTCAGCCGGGCACTGCGGCCCGGCCCGGCCCGGCCCGGCTGCTGCAGCCATGGGCCTAACAGCATCCCAGGGCTGGGTACTGGGGGTCAGGTTGCTTTGGAGCTGGGGGATTGGACCTTCTTGGCAGCAGCGGGCAGCCGTTGCCCGTTTGCTGCCCCACGATCCGTTCGGGTCCCACCCGCCGCCCTCTGCCACGGCCACCCCCTCGCCCCCCTGAGCAGGGAAATATGAAGGCTTCAGCGCTGCAGGTGTCTATGGCTTCTTTATTTGGGATGAAAGCCCACATCACCTGTGAGCTAAAAGGTGGTGGGAGTCGAGGGGGTGCATGGGCTCCAGGGCACGTGTCCCAGCCGACGACCAGACCCGAGGGCAGGGATGCCACGGGCCAGGGTGCTGCTACACTGGTGTCCTTGGGATAGAGGTTGGAAAACCTCGGGAACGGTGTGAGTGTGTCCTGCACCATGAGTGGGGTTGCCCTGAGTTACACACTGAACCCACAGTCCTGGCTGGTGACCAGAGAGTGTTCAACAGATAGAGGGATGTGGCAGGGTGAACCAGGAGTCTCCTGGCTGTGCTCTGACAATGCTCCGTGCCTGGAGCCATCAGGCAGCCCCAGACAGTGATCCTGACTTCCCCAGTGCATTGCCCTGGCTTGGCCCAGGCGCCAGCCCATGCTGCTCCAGCAGCTTCTGCACCAGTGTTAGCTCCTGCTTCAGCTCCTGAGCACTGCAGCCCAGCCCTGGCACGGTGGTGACACCTTCCCCCAGCACCTGCAGCAACTGTACCACCAGCTGGGCCCTCACCAGCAGCACGGCCACGGCCACGTGCAGCTTGGCACAGCCCAGTGCCTTCATCCCCCAGTGGGCAGTGGCCTCTGCAGAGACAGCAAGAGAAGGAACATTGAGTGTGGTGGAATCCCTCCCAGGCAGAGCTGGCCTGAGGGACAAGGACACCAGCTTGGGAGCTTTGAACTGTGCTGTACCTTGGCCCCAGCAGTGCTTGCAGTACCGCAGGTCACACAGCACACTGGGGCCTGTGGCCACCAGCCAGCGCAGAGCTGAGGCATGGAGTGGGCTACCAGCGGGCACCTTCTCCAGGAGCTGCAGCAGGACAGGGAGCAGCTGCCAGGCCAGGATGGCTGGCTCTGCAAAAACGTTGGGTTCATCCTCTCTGTACAGGCTGACAGCTCTGGGAGTGGGGAAAGGCCAAGGCATGAGTGAAGCCAAGGGACAAACCCATGCTACCCCACATTCTCTTGTACTCAGGCAACTCACTTGTTGGCCTCCAGCCCCTCCACGATACCCCTGAGGTCCAGGCTGGGGAGGTGTTGCAGCAGTGAGTCAAAGGTTTCTGGGTGCTCCCTGAACTCTCCCAGGAGCAGCTGCAGAAGCACTTGGAGCCCCACGGTGTCCTGCACACAGATGCAGCCACCTTGGAGAAGGTCCCTGGAGTCATGCTGCAGGAGGCTGGCGAAACCCGAGGACTCCTGCCGGACCTCCCGCTCCTCATCTTGCAGAAGGTGAATGCCCACGTTTATCAGCCTGGGGAAAGAGCAGGGAAGGGAAGGCCACCATGCTCCCTAGAGCAGCCTTAGCCTCCCTCGAGAGGGCCCTCCCTACGGCAATGCTTCCCTGTGGGACTTTTCTCCTGGGTTGTGAAAAGCACAGCCATGGCCCAAGAGCCTGTGGCTTGGGGGGACAGGGACTGCAGCAGGGACTGAGTGCCTCAGCGGTGCTGTTTGCTGCTGCTGTTAAAATCCTACCCATGCATTTTCTGTAGGCTCCAGGTTCTTGTGTCCTAACAGTTCTAGAATGAGAAGTTCTCCTTAACCGCCCCCGGGAAGTTTTTGCAGAGGACACCTCCCACAGACTCGATTAACCTGCAGCACCCCGAGGCTGGGGCTCCAAGGGGCGGGTGGTGCTGGGAAGCACAGCTGTCCCAGAGGATGGGCTCAGGGACCTACCGCAGAGCCACGGGGACGAGTGAGGGACAGGCACCACGCAGGGATCGCTGCACCACGTTGGCACCTGCCAGCTGCAGGGAGCGGGCAGCTGCCAGCCGCAGCACCTCGGACGAAGTGGACTGGCTGCACTCCTCCAGCGCCGTGCACCAGCGCTCCACCAGCGAGTAGTCCTTGTACTCAGTCCTGCCAGAGGCCAGGGAAGGAGAAGCAATTCAGGCAAGCTTTCCAGATCCATTCAGGGTCCCAAAGCCCACCAGCTCCATGGAGGCTGCAGGAGCCATGTGATTTATAGGCAGGAAGCTGTAGCCTGTTTCCAACAAGGACTAAGGAGGAATCTCCTGGAAGGGTCAGGCAGAGTTCCCCTGGCAGGGGCAGGGACCTACCAGTGAGCGAGCAGCAGGCTGGCAGCACACAGTGCCTGGAAGAGTAGGTCAGGGCCAGGACATTCAGCCTCTACCATATGCAGCAGCATCTCCAGGCATGCTGCCGAGGAGCCCTGGAGCTGATGGGAAGCTTCCTGGGACCATGCTGATGGCTCTCTGTAAAGATGCAGCAAAGCCTCAAGGTACAATCTCAGGAATTCTTTGTCCCTTCTCTCTTGCAGCACCGACTGCAAACTCTCCTAGTTGACAGTGGGAAAGAGGGCACAGTTAGTGTACAAGAAAGAAGGTACAAAGAAGGTACACAGTTAGTGACCCTGGCACTCTGGGCTGGCAATCTCAGCCAAGCAGGCAAGTGCCCCAGTGCACCCTCAGCCCAGGTGCCTCTTAGCAAGCACCCAGGATCACAGCTGTACAGTGTACTGGGGGCACTGCTTTACTCAGTGACTTTTAAGCCTCATCGTACCAGCAGCGTCAGGCCAAGAGCCTTCTCCAGCTCCTCACATGTTCCTCCTTCTCTGCTGACCGCCCAGCTCAGGATGGCAAGCTGGACATCAGGATTTGGCTGCCAGAGAAGTGAGCAGACGGTGCCAATCTGCTTGCTGCGTGCCAGCCGTGCCGCCTCGCTGCACACGAAGTGGGCCATGGTTTGGTGCAGCACAGCCAAGCCCACCTGCAGGAGAACCAAGATCCCCCTTCCAGTGTGCAGCCTTGACTGAGGGCTCTTCACCTCCCACCTCTGGCCTTGCTGCCAGGCAGCCTATGGCTGTGATTCTTCTAGCAGCAGCAGTACCTGCTGCTTGGCACATTTTGGCTTTCCCCCCAGTGGGAGGCTGCCCAGCTCAGCGCTGATGGCATCATGGGTGCTCTGGGTGAAGCCAGGGCTCAAAGATGTGAGCAGCAGGGCGAGGATCTGGAGGAAGGTGGCACGGATGAGCGGGCAGCGCTGGGCAGGGGTGAGCAGCCAGCCCCGTGCCTCCAGCTGCAGAGCCACGGGGTGCAGTGCCTCAGCTGACAGCCTGTGGGAACAGAGTGCTTACCGTGGGGCCCCTTCTGTGCCCAAAGGGCTACATCAGAGACTGCAGCAGCTGCAGGCAGAGGGGTAGCACAGGACCACTCACCCGTCAGTGCCCACAGTGGGGGTCAGCAGTGCTTGCATCTGCAGCAGGTGTCCGTGGACAGTGTTGTGTGAGCAGACACATCCAGGAGCAGTGGGGAGCTGCTGGGCCAGCTGCAGGAGGAGCCCAGGGCGCTGGGGCGGGGGGATGACAGGCATCAGCGCCTTGGCAGCCATTGCTCGCACAGCATAGATGGGGCTCCCTGCCAGCCCCAGCAGTGGCTCCAGGAAGTGAGCAGAGGGCCTGTGGAGTGAAAAAAGGCACCACATGTGATGCTCCAGCTGAAGAAAACTCCTCAGAGAAACAGAGCCAGCTCTGGCACCATGGGACCACCTCCTTTGGCCAGGGCAGAGTATCCCCATTGCCGCCCTACCTGTCAGGGTCATCGGTGCCAGGCTGCAGCTGGGCCAGGAGGGTGAGTACGGCATGGAGCGCAGGGCGCAGGTGATGCCCCCCTGCTGTGGGCCCTGTGGCAGCCTCCAGCTCTCCCAGCAGCACGGTGCTCAGCTGGGGGTGCTGCCCGAGGAAGGCTTGCAGGCTCACCCCCTCCGCTGGGCAGCCATCCCCACGGCTCCGCTGTTGGCCCAGCAGTCGGGACGTGAGGGCACCTGCCGGGATAGGGCAGAGAGCAGTGTCAGGTCCCCTTTACACCCCACTCCCCACACTTCACCTCAGCTGGGCTCTGCACCCCAGGATCTGCAGGGATATCTCCTTAGTACTCACTGAACAGCTGGATGGCTGCATTCCTCATGGCCCAGCAGGGCGAGCCCAGGCCCTGCAGTGCCAGGGCCACCATGGGCACGGTGTGCTGCAGCAGTGCACTGCCCAGCCCTGCGCCACGGACCAGCGTCTGCAGCACATGGAGGGCACACACCTGGGGAGAGTGTGTGGGGCTCAGCAGCACTGCATGGGGAGAGGGTTCACACTTCCATGCCAGGGGAAGATGGTGGCAAGAGACAGGGCTGTCAGCCTTCAGGCTGCTGGGACGGGCAGCATGGGCAGGGCTGGGGGTTTCTGCTGACCCTGAAGTCTCGTGCAGGGGCACCCAGCACAGCTCCCTTTAGGAGATGTCATACAGATCATCCTATCCCCAAACACGCCACAGCAGCCAGGAGCTCAGTGTCCACCACACTCACCTGGGGCAGGTCGAGGGTCTGGTCCCAGTCCTGTGGCAGGGCTGTGGTGGCCAAGGCCAGCAGCGTCTGGATGCAGCGCGCCAGCAGTGGCCGCGCCTGGGCCGGGGCCTCACCGCTGACAATGCAGAGGAAGAGCATGGGGAAGCCAGCAGCACGGCGGGTGATGGAGCTGCTCCGGGGCCCACTCAGCGCCTCCAGGCCCTGGGGAGCAGAACCCACCTAAGATATGCTGGAAACCTGCCAGCCGGAGCCCGCGGCTGCTCCGCAGGGAAGGGCACCAGCCACGCCAGCCCCCTGTGCTGCAGTGTCTCGCCTGCCAGGTGAGTGCTCGCCCCAGAGCAGGAGGATGCAGGGACATGGCTCTGGGGCTGCCTAGGGCCCTGGGAAAACACAAGGCAGGACCAGCACAATACCTGCTCCAGCACGGTCCGCGGGATGGCCTGCAGCTCTGCAGCTGGGTGGTTCAGCAAGGCGGCACAGAACTTGGTGAAGCCCATGCTGCAGCCCTCCACTGCTCCCTAGGGCACAGCAGTGTCAGGCAATCAAGCCCTGAAAGCTGCACCTGCCAGTGTCCCACAGACCCCAGAAACCTCTTTGCAATGGGGAAGGAGAAAGTGAGAAGGCACCATAGTGTGGGGGCACGATGGGGATGGATTGACACTTGAATCCCAGCTGGGGGCTTCCAGATGTGTCTCACATCCTGCCCCAGAGCAGACCTGCCCTGCTTGTGCTTGCCCTCCCTGCATGCCAGTAAGAGCCCCTGGCTACTGGCCTGGGGCAAGGACAGGGCTGGAGGGGTGGGCAAGAGGCCAAGCCACCCCAGGTGAGACAAACTCTTACCCAGTGCCGGCACCGTAGCAGGATCTCCTGGAACACCTTTGTGGCCACCTGCAGGGTGGGGAGTGGCAGGAGGGGCCCTGATTCAGCAGCCACCGCTGGGGCCAGAAGCATCTCTGCCAGGCCCCCCAGGAGCAGCCCTATTTCCTGGGAAGAAGTGGGAGGTCATCAGGACCAGCAGCAGGGCTCCCCCACCCCTGTCCAACCCCATTCCTGTTCTGCCCCATCATCAGTGCCACAGGGAACCACGGTGGGTGCTGCTGTCACCTCCCAGCTCGGGTGCTTTTGGTTGCTGGCACCATGAAGCAGCACAGCCACTGGCATGGCCACAGGCATGTCACAGCACAGCGGTTTCCCAGCCACCTGTAAGGTGTGCATGGTGGACAAGGCACTTTTCCAGGCTGCCATTGAAGAAGTTAGGCATGGGTAGCTGCTGGAAAGGAGCTGGGATGGGGGCCACAGGGCTGCAAGGCAGCGACCCAGCTCTGCTGCACCTGGGGTCTGCCAGCGCTTGGGAACCAGCTGGGCTACATAAGGGCAAGAAGAGAAGTGGCACAGTGGTGGTGGCTGCATTCTCAGTGAGGACGGTCTCGCAGCTTCTAGGTTAAGGACACAGGCAGTGCCCTCGTGCTGTGGGCCCTGTTGCAGCCTCCAGCTCTCCCTCTGGGGCATTCTTTTCCCACAAGCAAGAGATTCCCCTTTGTTTGTCCCCAGTGGGAGAAGAACGCTCCAGATGAAGAACCCAGGTGCTGGGGCGGGTTGGTGGTGAGTGCTGTGCTAGGTTGCTCCTCTTCCCAGTGCCAATGTGGTGCCTACCTTCACTGACACCCAGCAGCAAGTCAGGATCAGGCTGTGCTCCTCTGACAGCAGGACTGAGTCTTCCTCCTCTTGCTCCAGTCCTCGGCCTTTGCCCAGCATGATGAGGGAGCCGATGGCATTCCCCATGTCTGCAAATGATGGGGCAGCAGCTGCGGAAGGAAGAGGGCTGAGTGGGGCTGCGTGGGGCAGCACCTGCGGGGCAGAGAGAGGGAGCTGCTGCTGGCATGTCCCTTGTTCCTGTGCATAAAAATGGCAGTGGCTCCTGTCCTGCAACATGTCCTGCTCAGGCTCACAGCTGCCCTTTGCCTCACTGCTCTTCTAGAGCCTTTGCAGTGGGTTCTTCCAGCCCCACTGCTTGCCCAGCTGCTCCCACTGGGCAAGTGTTCACTGCTTCTGGGAGGCTTTTGCCTCAGCTTCTGCTGCTGCTCTCATGTGCAGCTGAGAAAGGGACCCCAAACCAGGCACTGGGCACTATGCTTTTGCCGTTTCCAGGATTCCCTGCTCGCCATCTGGACCACCCTTACCTGAGCGTTCTGCTTTGGACCTCACTCCTGGTCCAGTCTTCCCTGCTCAGCCCCACTGCTGTCGCCGGCTAGAGGCAGTGAAGCCAAGCAAGCGCCTTGCCCGCAGGCTCCAGGGCTGCTGGGCCAAGGACAGCCGTGACAGAGGTGTCTGTGGTTCCTGGGTCCAGCCCCATCCTGGGGACACACTCACCTTGCTCCTCAGCACCGGGGCCTTGCTGGCACTGCAGAGCACCCAGAAGGAGGGAGGTGATGTCTCTCACTGTGCTCACAAGGCAGGTGAGGAGCTCCTGCCAGCTCTGTGCCAGCTCTGCTGCACGCATGGAGGTGGCCACCTCTGGCACCTGGAGTAGGCATCTCCGCAGGGCTGTGATGGCTCCTGCACAGACACCCAGCTCTGGTCACAGCAGCGGCCAGCAC
The DNA here is from genome assembly GCA_013399055.1 of Ramphastos sulfuratus. Lineage (NCBI taxonomy): Eukaryota > Metazoa > Chordata > Aves > Piciformes > Ramphastidae > Ramphastos > Ramphastos sulfuratus. Next base: position 149,443 of record WBNM01026409.1, read on the forward strand.
AGCTCCTGCTCTCCTGCCCGAGTCTGCAGCTGAAATGGCTTCACGGGCAGGGAAGCAAGCAAGGTCCCTGGGGGAGGAGCATGCTGGGAGCTGGGGCAGCAGTACAGGGAAACTGAGGCCAGTACTGAGCCATGGCCTCAGTCCTGCCTGTACAACTCAAGCCTACTCCAAGTTCCCAGGGAGAGGATCAGCTGTAAGAGCTGCTTGCTGTCCTGCCAGGCTAGGGCCTTACCATGCATCGGTGCAGTGGCTGCTGCCCGCAGCAGGTCCTGGCGTGCCACAGAGTACTGAGCTTGCAGCACGTGGAGAAGGTGCTGAGCGAAACACAGCCCTCGGCTGGGCAGCACTGGGGCTGCTGCAGCCTCCAGGGCCAGGCTCTTCATGGTGCTGCTGTCTGACCTGGGGAAGAGGCAGGTGCTGCTGCGAGGGCAAAGGACTTTTCTGCCCGTCTTGTACTAAGTGGATCCTTCCTGTCCCACTGCAGGCTCCTGCACCCAGGTCCCAGTGCAAGGATATTTCAAATCCAAACCATGGCTCCCTGAGCTTAAACACAGACTCCAGAGAGACACCAGTGTCACCGACATGCTCTCAGGGGCTGCCATGCCACTGCCGGGAGGGGGAAGCCTGGAGCTCATACTTCTGCATTATAGTCTTCATCACCACAGCTCCAGCTTCAGCCTCCTGCACTCGGGGGCTGCTCAGGGCATCCTGGGCTAGCTGGAAGAGAGCCAGGGCGATGGGCTCAGGGAACGTAGCAGGGAAGTAGCGGACAAGCAGGTCTGAGGCCAGGTCTCTGATCTGCCAAGACAGGAGAGGTGAGGAGAACTGAGACATGGGAAGAAGGAAAGTGCCCAGAGTAGGGCAGGAGGGGAGCATGGTGGTCTTTAGGGGGTTCACCTCATTAGTGCTGTCCTGCAAGCAGCTCAGCAGCGCCAACAAATTGGGCTGGGAGAAGAAGTTCCAGCAGCCCCTCTGCCTGGCACAGCTCAGCAGTGTGGCCATGGTCCCTGCAGTGGGCACAGAGAGTGGTGGGCTAGGGTCGGCACGGAGCACTCTGGCAGCCGAGGGATGATGTTCTGAGCAGGCTGCCTGTACTCACGCGGGGGCTGCCCTTTCTTCCTGGCAGGGCTCCAGGTATCTGTGCAGGTCTCCAGAACAGCGGCCAGGAGGAGCAGAGCTGTCTTCTTCCTCTGGTAGTTTGAGCCCGGGCTGAGGGAGGTGATGCTGAGCTGCAGCAGCCACTCCACAAAGTCTGTGGGCAGAGAGTGTGGCAGTGAGTGACACTGGGCTGGGCACTGAATGCCCTGGGACTGTGATGGAGGGGCTGGAGGGGCTGCCTCACCTATTGCCTGGGCAAGCTGCTCCTCTCCCTGTCCCAGCTCCATGCCATGGGGTGCCTTGCCCCGCAGTTGGGCCAGGGAGCTGTCCCGCAGCCGCACCAGCGCCTTCCTCACCGCTGCCTGCAGCAGCTGCCGGAACGAGGAGGAGTCACAGCTGAGGTTGAGGGGCAGGAACTGCTGCAGCAGATGCATCTCGGTGCCCGAGAGGGGCCGGTTGGTGCTCGGGCTGCAGCAGAGGAGACTCAGTGCTGCCAGCCGGACGCCCTCCTCGCGGGCATCCAGGCAGCAGGAGAGCCGCTCCAGTGCCTCCCCTTGCAGAGGCAGGGCCCCTGCCACGTTCTTCTGTGCCTTAAGCAGTGAGACCCAGGCCCGGAGCAATGCCGTGTCCCGGCCGTTGAACTGGGCAGCCAGCAGTGCCTGGCTGGCTGGGATCTGCCGCAGCGTCCAGGCAAGAAGGTGGTTGGCAGCGTTGCTCTGCAGGATGGGCAGAGGGGAGCGGAGCGCCTGGGAGAGCAGGGGCAGCCAGCGCAACGCCCACTGCTCTGCCAGCGCCACCTCTGTGCCCTGCTGCCTGTCCTGCTGCTCGGCACACTGCTGCCGCACCAGTGCCTTGTAGACCTCGGTGGCTGCGGGGCACAGGTGGTTGGTGGAGAGGCAGCTCAGGAGGTGTTGTGGCAGGTCTGGGTAAGCGTCCAGCACCTGAAGAAAGGCAGATGACTCTCATCTCCCTACCAGGCTGAAGGCTGCATATGGTGAGGGACACATCTGGGTACAGATTACACTGCAGTCACCCATGGCACTGAGCAAGCAACTCTGCTACCTCAAGCTGCATTTGGTGGGCATCAACAGGCAAAGCTTCTCTCCCTGCTGGCAGCCCCCAGGGGTGCACTACTGTTGCTACAGCTCACTTCTCTACTGTCAATACTATCCCTCGGGTGACACTATAAACAGTTCCCCTGGCTGGGAAGGCTGCCTGCCCCCATGGCTGAGCTAGGCAGCAGACAGAGGCTGAGCCAACCTGGCAGCAGTGCCAGTAAGGACTAAGCCTCCCCATTCCCCTGCCTTCCCTACCTGCTGGCTGCCCACATAGGGGACGATGGCGCACAGGGGCACATATCTGGCCTTGATTTGCCATGGCATCGAGACCACTCTCTGCAGCATCTGTTGGTAGAAGGGTCTGTCCTGGTCCTGGAAATGCTGGCATTCAAGGTGGTAGATCTCCAGGAGCAGCTGGAAGGAGCTGTGGATGAACTCAGACACCCCTTCCACCTGGGGGGAGAAGGGCGGCAGCAGGAGCAGCTCAGGTGGGTGTCTCCTCCTGCCTTGCTGCCTCAACAAAGCCTCTCTGCATTCCCATGGCCATGGGCTTCCAGCACTGGCTGCTAACCTCAGGGTTAGGAGCTGGGGCTATAGGGATGGAAGGCAGTAAGCCAGCAGATGTGGGCAGGCTGGCACTGCACCAGTGGGTGCTATCTAGGGAGGGCAAAGCACTGAGATGTGGCCCTGCAGAGCCTGTGTGTGACAAGTGCCCTGGCCTCAGCAGAGTGAGTGCACTTGCCGTGCCAGAGGGCAGCTGCAGGCAAGGGGGTTGTATCCCGCTGCGGGAGCTGGAACAGGTAGGGTTGTGGTAGGGACAGGGCAGCAGCAGCTGGGCCAGCAGTTTCTGCCTCGGGCGCTCTGGCCTTACCAGGGTCTCGGCGTTGTCCCACACCAGCTGGGTGAGCTGCTGGAGCAGCTTGGCACGTGTGGCCAGGACGCGGGTGCCCGTCAGGCGCCAGAGAGCAGGGAGGCACTCCCGCAGGCGCTGCAGCCACAGGGCACAAGCTGCAAGAGCAGAGAGCCCTGCTGCAGCCCTTGCCCCCAGACCCACCCACGGCAGAGGTGCCGCAGGCTGCTGGGCCTGAGGACCCCCCTGCAAGGGGAGCGGTCTCTACATTAGATACAGAAGAGCTTGGGAGGGTTTAATGTCCTGACACCAGTTTCCAAACCGGATCTCAGGATATACAAAAGCATCTTCCCTTCTTCCCTGGGAGATGCTGAAGCACCATGGGGGCCCTGTGCATCATGGGCACCAGGGACCCTTTCAAACCATTCCGTGATGGTGGGATTACCATCTCCTACCTTGGAAGCAGTAGTAGTGGCAGTCCTTCTGCTCCTTGGTCAGGGCACACACCGTAGGAAAGACCACATCGAGCAGGAGGCAGGCCTGCGGGAGCACAGCAGCTCATGAGCAGGCAGGTGTGGGCTTTCCAAGGCAAGAAAACCCTGCCAGGAGACAGGTGAGGGACACTGCCTGCTGCTTCTGCTCTTGCAGCAGATTATTGCTGGCTTTTTCTCTCTGACTGGAAGTCCTCAGCTCTTGAAGACTCAAGAGATGCTGGAGATGGGCAGACCTGGAGGCTGCGCTTGACCTGGGCAGTCCTAGGTTCAGCTTGCAAGAGCCCTGCTGCCACTTTGCTTGTTTAAGGGCTACTTTTGGCACCATCTGGCTTCTTGGCCCCTCAGGAGAAGGAAAGCCCTGCTCAGACGTCTTTGGAAAAAGCAGGCTCACAGATAATGCAGCAGGATGCATGGAAGCATTGCTGTGGAGGGGGTGCAGCCTGGGTCTGTACCCTGGGGATCCACAGCCCCTACCAAGCAGCTGCCAGCCCTGTGCGAGGCACTCTCCAAATCCCTGGTGCTGCTTTTGAGCTCTCCTACCTGGTGCGTAAAACTCCCCAGCTGGCAGCTAAGGATGTCCGTCTTGCAGCAAGTCAGCAGACCTCTGGTGAACACCAACTTCTCCAGCCCATCTGGCTCCAGGACCAGGGGCACATCCACCACCAACTCCCCAAACTTCAGTTCTCCCGTGCCTGGTAGGAAATGGCTGTGTTAGATGGCAGAGAGATGGCTCTGAGAGCAGACTGCCCTGGCTCATCCCAGAGTGCCCATGGAAGGTGGCTAGTGCCAGCTGGGGCTCCCAGGCTCTGACAGTAGGACGCTGCAGCAGAGTCCGGCTTGCACCGCTGGTGAGCAGCACTGGCCTCTGTCCCCTCACACCTGCACATGCCTGTCCCTGCCATCCCCTTCACCAGAGGCTGAGCCCAGCTCGGGACGGAGCACGCACCCTGGTCAGGGAGCTGGAAGAGTGCCAGCAGGGCGTTGGCTCCGTGCCGGGGCTGCGGTGCGGTGTTCACCAACATGCTCAGGGCCGTGCCCGCCAGCAGCCGCGTGTCCTTGTTCAGGGCCTGCGCTCACAGGAGAGGTAAAGGCATATCTCAAAACGTCATTTAAAACAAACCCCCCTTTAGGCATTGCCCCACATCCATGCAAGCAACTCTGCAGGGTCCCTTGGACACTCCAGATGCTGAGGCTGCCTCTGCAGGCTCCCTTCAGGGAGCAGAAAGGAGAAAGCACCCAGGAAGGATGGCACCGCTTTGCTCCTTGGGACAGGCAGCCCCATCCCTCCCTGGAGGCCTAAGTACCTTCCCCCATGCCACCTCCAGTATCAGTCCCAAGAGGCTCTGAAGAGCTTCACTCTTCCCTGCTGCAGTCCACACCAGGGGGCCTACATCCTTTGGCAGCATCTGGAAGAGCTGGAGGCAGGCCTGGAGGAGGAGGAGGAGGAAGAGGAGGAGGAGAACGAGGGAGAGAGAGCATGGTTATGGCTGTCAGCATCTCCCACCTCTCAAAAAGCAGCAATGTGCCACATCTCTGCTGGACTTCCTTGCCAGTGCCTGGCCAGTCCTCACAGGGACTGATCCTTCCCCACCTGCTGAACGTGGCTCTCACCTTGATGACCAAGTAAGCCCAGGAGCTGCCGGGTGCAGGCTGGCTCTGCAGCACCCAGCGCAAGGTGGCGGCCAGGCGCTGCAGCAGCGCTGCCAGGTTCTGCTGCCAGTACTGCCGGCCCAGGCTGCTCTCCTCCAGGAACATGCTCACTGTGGGCAAGGGGAGGGCATTGGCTCCCGGCACGGTGCCAGCAGCCAGCCAGCTTCTGGTTAAACCAAGGGCTGTGCTGCCGGTAAGTGGGGTGAGACAGCGCCGTTGGGTGCTGCTGGGACCCCTGTGGATCCCAGAGATCTGATCCCTGCCCCCTCCCCTCCCTGTCTGGGTGGGCGTGGGGTGTCCTTGTGCATTAGTGGTGTGGGCTAGGTAAAGGCCTCAAAGCAGAAGGGGCAGAAACTGACCTGATTGAAGGTCCCCAGGAGACAGTACCTGCAGGACAGAAGGACAGTTTGCCCTCATGACAATACACTGGGGCTTGGTGCCTTGGGCAGACGGGTCTTGCTGGCACCAGAAGCTGTCCCAGAGATGTGATGGGCAGCCACATGTTGCCAGTTGCAATCAAGGGCAAGCCCGTAGTACAGTGGGAAAAGAACTAGAGGACTCTGGGCAGCTCAAGCCAGGACCACCCTCATGAAAATGTGCTCCAGCCAGGCTCCCACAAAAGCCAGTGCCACTGAGGAACTGGGGTGCTCTCACCTCTCCCTGTGGTGCCAGGCCAGCCAGCAGCGTGCCCACCTCCTGGGCCAGCAGGGCTTCCTTCCCCACTGCCAGCTGGGTCACGATCTGCAGAGAGATGCCCTAAGTCAGCTGGTTTGCTTGGAGTCCCAGAAACACCAGCTGCAGAGTACTTTTAGAGGAGCTCTGTGGCATCACTATGGTCCCTTTGCAGGTAAGGACCTGCCAGCAGCACACAGAGCTGGGCAAGACCATCACTTACATTTGGGGCTAGTAGAGCTCTACAGCCACAGCCCAGCCGGTTGTGTTACAGACCTGTTCCAGCTTCTGGAAGGAGCTGGAGCTGCTGGTTGCCTCCATCTGGAAAGCCAGGATGCAGCGGAGCAGGGGCCGTGCCTCTGCCTCACCCAGCACCTGCAGACACTCACTCAGCGCCCGTGACAGCAGGAGAGCCTCCTCCAGGTGCTTGTCTTTGCATCTCTTGGTATCACTCCTGAAACAGGATGGGGATGGCAGTGAGGATACCCCATCTTGGTGGAGATTATTAGTATTGGGGTGCCCCAGTTCAGCATAGATTGGAGTGGGAATACTCCAGCTTGATTTCAGTTTGGTTGGGGATGCCTCATCTTGGTGGGGATTAGGTTTGGGGTACTCCAATGACTCCCACGTTGAGAGGGGTTATGGTTGGAGTGCCCCACCTTGCCATGCTGACTTGGCATGGCGCAGGGCAGGGGGGGATCTCCTCAGAGCTCTGGCATCACCCAGCCTGTTCTGGCAAATGCAAGCCCCGTGGCGAGGGGGGACAGGAGTACCCAAAAAGATACTAGAACTTGCTGCCCTGCTGCTGCAGCGCGGACTGGAAGAGGATGAGGGCAAGCGAGGGTGGCTCTGTCCCCATGCCAGGGATCGAGCGGAGACTCCCTCCCTCCCCGCGCCTGGCGGATGCCCGGGGGGCCCGCGCCCAGGGGACGCCCGGGAAAGCCGCGCCCAGAGGGATGCCCAGGAGAGCCGCGCCCGGAGGGATGCCCGGGAGAGACGCGCCGGATCCCCGCGCGCGGGGAGTGCCTCGATCCACGCCGCGGGATTCCCAGGGGGAGCGGCGCTCGCGGGGGAAGACGGTGCGGGGCTGCCCTCAGTCGGGTTCCGCTCTCTTACCCCGCGAATCGGCTGAGGCAGCGCAGGCAGGGGAGCATGGCCGGGGCCATGCCCAGCGCCTCGTAGAAGGCAACGCAGGCCTGCGCCTCCCGCTCGGCTCCCATGGCCGGGGCCGCCGCACCATAGAGCTCGGCCGCGCTCCTCCCGGCTCAGCGGCCCCCTCTAGCGCCGTCCCCCGGCCGCCCGGGAGCCTCCGGGGGCGGTGGCAGCTCCGGGCCGCGCGGTCCTGCCGGAAGGCTGGAGAAAACGAGAACCCAGGCACTGGGTGGGGAGCGCGTCGCCTTCTCCCGCAGCCTCTAGCATGCCGCCGGATCCATCGCAGGCTGCAAATCAGGGATGAAAAAGCGACGCGGAATCATAGAAACATCATCTGAAGCTGTTCCCTGAGTTGGCGGAAAGCGAGAGCCCCCCAGAAAGGCTGAAAATATCCCTCCGAGCCAGCATCCTTACGGCCAGCATCTCTATAGCCGGCATCCCTATCGCCAGCGTTCCGACAGCAAATGTCCCTATCGCCAGCATCACTATTAGCCAGTATCACAACGCTAGCAGCCAGTGGAGGGATTCTGCTTCTTCCTACAGGGTGAAATGGCCTTTGGAGAGAGAAACAGCTTTATTATAACACTAGATGGGAATTATTGTCAAATCCAAATGGCTTCTTTTTGTCAGCTGGCACAGGCCTGAACTATTTTAACAGGCAAGATTTTAGGATGACCTTTAAAGGTCCTTCCCAGCCCAAACTGTTCTATGATTCTATGATGTCTTTAGTAAGCACAGTTATTACTCCTGACTAGTGCATCGCACTGAACTTTACCCAGCAACTATTGAGAAGTTGCTCCTCACTGGTTTTGACCTCCAAGGGTCGTTTTGTCCATGGTTGTTTCTCACAGTAGCACTGGGGTGAGCTCAGCCATTGGCATTGGCTGCTTGGGTGATTCAGTGGCACAAGCAGCCCAGGAGAGCTTAGCGGGGATGGATCAGTGTCCGTGCTGAGTGGACAGGAGGACACTGAGATGTGGCTCCGCGGGTGAGCACTGTGCCTGGGGACAGAGAGGCCCCAACCTGTAACTTTTGGCAACATCTGCTATAAGCACCCATCTCTGTTCTGCTTTAGAAATCATCCTGGAAGCCCAAATTCAGGCAGGGGCCCAGGTTTGCCCTGACTGCTGCCAGTATCAACCAGTGAAACAGCCCAAGAGCTACCCCAGCTAAGGCAGAGAACTGCAGAGCGGTAACCTCCCTTGGACCTGCTCCTCCACTCCCTGAGCACCACGGGCACCTCACACAGGTTATAAGGAAGCCTGGGAAGTGCTGCCAAACCAGAGCTTGCACGAGTGCTAGCACCCAGGCAGGGCAAGGCAAGGGAGGGTGCTCCCAATTTTTCAGGTCTCTAAAGCTCCTATTTCCATCTCCTTGAACTGTCTACGGGAGGGAGGGGAAGGAGAGAGACAGGAGGATTTCTTCTGGTTTCACCATAGGAAGGATTTTCAAACTCTATACATTCACTTTTGACAAGTGAATAGCTAAAGCAGATTAACCTTTTTTGCTAATCCTCTATAATGGCTTTGGAATCTCCTTAACCAATAAGAAAATGATAAGAGCCTGTTTCTTTCCTTTTTATCTATATCTATATTGTCCTCTCTTGTCTGCATTTCCCCCCCTTCTTGTTTTATTTTCCTTTTCCTTTTTCTAATACGAAATAGCTCAGAGATCCTATCTCAGTAAACAGAACATCAATAATCCCCTTCCTTTATTCCTCTCCAGTAACAGGGAGCAGAGAAGTGTCTGCCGATTGGGATTTGATTACTAGCAGCTATCAAAAGTCTTTTGTAAGATCTGGGTGCTAAATCCCATAATTCTTTGATAAAAGAAGTATTACCAGTCCATTTTCTGAAGTGAAAGGTATGGGAGGAATGAAAGAAAGCAATCAGTGCAGATCCTAATAGGCTAAGTGCCTGTGTGGTGGGCAGGAAGGGATGGGTAGGGGAGGGCAGGGAAAGGCCTCCTTTGTTATGGGTGGGGAAGGAGAATTAATCTGCTGTGGGTGTATGATTATTACAGCTGAGAGCAGCTGAGAGCAGCCCATGGCACATCCCAGTTCACCTGCCCTGCCATCACTCTGGACCTGCACGGTGTGGGGAGCACAACGCAGCCCCACATCCATCTCCTGCATCAGCATTTGGGTATATGCATAACAGCTGTGAGCAGCGTGCCATGGCCCCTGGCATGAGTGCACCTCCAGTGCCTCTCGGGAGTGCTGACACCTTGGCAGGGCAGCAGTGAGCATGCTCAGATACTACAAAGGCCTCTTCCTCCCAGACCTGCAGCAAACACATCAAGATTCACAGACTGTGGCTAGAGTGGATCTTAAACCATCAGAACAGCAAAAGGAGAGGCCAATAAAGGGATGTAAGGAAAAAATGTGATGTGATAGGAAGGGAGATTTTACAGAGGTTTGGAGGTCACATGTAGAGTGGCATCTATTGCCAGCACTGGAGAGCCCCAGGGTGAGGAATGGCAGGCAGAAGGCAGGGCCAAGGAGAAAAGAGTGGGGACCAAGAAGGGACTGACCTGCAGCCTGGCCCACATCTTTGCATGGTGCTGGAGGGGTTGCTGGGTTCAGTGTGAAGCCACAAGGAGCCAGAAGGACCTTTGATGTGCAGTGGTTTCACAGCACTCACCTGTGTGTCTCCTCGCAGGTGCCATGAGTGGGACTGGGATCTTCTCTGCCCTGCAAACAAACACCAAGCAGGAGGGCATTCCCTGCAGGAGCTCCTGGAGCTGTTCACCTTGGCTTAAAAGCACTAGGGGCAAGAGAACTTGGGTTTAAACTTCTGTGAGCAACCTGAGCTCAACCACATCTTCTACTCATTTCAGATACAAACTCGAGGTGGAAGGAGCTGTCTCTCCTCTTCTAGGTCACATCTGCCAGGCCTTGCTGTCTACCCTGGGGAGAGTCAGTGCCAGTCACCCTGTCCCAAGTCACTGCTCTTGGCTGTAGCCTTGCTCCAGTTTTCTCTTGCAGGACAGAAGCAGTTGTGAATTTAACTGACAAGGCTCTGCAGAAGCCCAGAGGCTGCAGGCAGCCATCTGGGCTGCTCTGGACTCACTGAACCACCTGTTAGCTGTGGCACCAAGACTATGCTCCTGCCCGAGCTGCTGCAGCACCTCACTGTCTGCCTGCCTGCACTTAGAGGCAGCAGGCAGCAATCCTGCCCTTCCCTTCCCGATGCCAAGCAGAGCTCATCCGTGCAGGAGGTGGCTACAAGCCACTAAGCTGTGCCACAGAGCTGTCACAAGCTGCCAGTAATCTAATTTATTAACGGCTTTGAGTCCTCACAAAGAGTGTGTTAGATACAGGCAAAGCATCTGCATTAGCACCGTGATTAGGGCAGCAGGGGTGGGGGGAGAGGGGCAGGAGTGGAAATACAATTTCTCTGCTTCCAGCAGAAAATGAATCAACTTTTGCAGAGAGTTCTGGCACAGCCAAAGGCTCTGCTACCATGAAAGAAAAAGAATTTTTATTAAGCTGAACTCTCTCCTCTCTCATATTGTATGATATGACAGCTCTCTTTTGATGGGAAAGCTTTCATTTGGCCAGAGAAAGGGATAATTTGCTTCTTTTAAGGAGTTAATCCTCTGGTCCATTTCCGGGCTGGGAACAGCTATCCTCCCCCTTCCTTGGATCGGAGGCTGCAGCACAATGGAGATCATAACCACCTCAAATCTACACCCGAGATGGAGAAAGCAGATTTCCTTCTCCAGTCATTTTGGTGGGATTAGCTAAATCTTAGATCCACACTAACCCTTCACAAAGCTGCCAAGATTAGTTAGAATTTATTTTATTCACAGGGGGGTTTAGGGTGCTCTTTCCAAAGGGATTATATCTATGTGTATATATATATATATATTTAGGGTGGCTTCAGCCATAAAGCAGCTGGGTTAGGAGGAAAAGTGCATGTGTGTATGAAATCAAAACTTGGCTGTGACAATGACAGTCACTTGAAATGCCAAGACAAAGCAGCCCTTCTGGATGGCTTTGCCAGTCTCTTTTAAAAGCCACCTAAGCTGTCTTTTTTTCCTTGCAAGACCCCACTCTGGAGTTAGTGCACAGAGAGCAGACAGCTCAGCCTGAGCTGCCCGCTCCGGTGGCTGCTGCCCCTGGCACAGGATGTCTTCAGAGCCAGCACCCGAGGCCGATGCCAGCAGGAGAGGCCTCAAGAAGCCCTGTTCATTCAGCATTGAGGATATCCTCTCCAGCCCAGCAGAGAAGAGCCCCCAGGTCCTGGTCCCACTGTGCCTACAGAGCATCTTGGACTGCACACCTAAAGGGCTGTGTGAGCTAGAGAGCATCCCAGCCAGCTCCCTGCAGGAGGAGGAGGAGGAGGAGGAAGAGGAGGAGGAAGAGCTGGAAGGGGCAGGCTGCAACTGCTGCTGCTGCTCTCACACGAGTGCTCGCTCCCTCCAGGACTCACCAAGCTGGCTGGGTGAGTGTTTGGGTTTGGTTCACAGTGAAGGGCTCATGGAGGGGCTGGTTCCAGTGCTGGGTGGACGGGAAAACCTGGGTGTTGAGTGACCAAATAGCCTCTGGTCTTACTCCAGTGCCAGCAAGCTCAGCTCTGCTCTCAGCCTGGCTGCCATGAGCAGGCAATCCTCCCTGCAGTGCTGCTGAGGGTTTAAAAGCAGCAAGTGCTGTTTGTTGCTGGATATCACTGCTGCAGTGTAAGACACTTGAGAGGTTGGTGCTTCTAGGGGTGGAAATTATCTCTGGAGCATGGGGCCCCATGGTTGTGCTGCCCAAGTGCAGAGCTGTCCCTGTGCTTCCTGGGAAACCTCACTTGTCCTTTAAGGAAAAGAGGGTTTGGTTGCCCCTAGCATTCAGGAAAAGAGGTAGCAAACACTTAAAAATGCAGATCAAGAGCATCCCAAAATTTCAGAACCCCCCTGTGTCAGGGCTGAAACACAGCTGCTCTCCAGGCTGTGAGTTGTCTGCTGTTTCCTGGAGCTGGCCAGAAAACTCAACCAGTGCTCCCCACCTGCACACACTCCTGCCAACGTGATCACAGAACCAGAGAATCACAGAATCAGTCAGGGTTGGAAGGGACCACAAGGATCATGCAGTTCTACCCCCCCTGCCATGAGCAGGGACACCTCACACTCGATCAGGCTGTCCAGAGCCTCATCCAGCCTGGCCTTAAACGCCTCCAGGGATCAGGCTTCCACCCCCTCCCCGGGCAACCCATTCCAGGGTCTTACCACCCTCGTGGTGAAGAACTTCTTCCTAACATCCAGTCTGAATCTACCCATTTCCAGCTTTGTTCCATTCCCCCCAGTCCTATCACTATCTGACATCCTAAAAAGTCCCTCCCCAGCTTTCTCGTAGGCCCCCTTAAGATACTGAAAGGCCACAATAAGGTGATGCCCTAAGCCCTTCTCTGGCTTGCATGGCAATCACACAGCTCACTGCCCATGCCAGCTGACCAGCTGCCTCATTCCAAACACCACCTGTGGATGCAGCTTATGCCTGAACTGCACCAAGCAAGGCAGCGTTGGAGCCCCCCAGCCCTGACGCTGCTGCTGTGGCTCTCCCCATGCAGATGCCCGCTTCCCCTGGCCCACGCAGCTCTTCCACTCGACAGCCAAGGGCTGCAGGAGTCCCCAGGGGAGCTCCAGCGAGCTGCAGCAGCGCCGGACACGCCGGCATCGCACCATCTTCACCGAGGAGCAGCTGCAGGCCCTGGAGACACTTTTCCACCAGAACCAGTACCCAGACGTCATCACCCGCGAGCACCTGGCAACCCGCATTCACCTGAAGGAGGAGAGGGTGGAGGTGAGACCCTGGCACTGCTGAAGTGCTGTTTGCTGCAGCACCTGGGGCATTGTGCTGCCTCTTTTGGGAGCTGCAGAGCCAGGGGCTTATTTTAGAAACTGCTCTTGGGTATTTGGCAGAACCCAATGGAGGTTTGGCAAAGCAATGGAAGAGCATAGAACAGTTCTGCTGGGCTGATCTCCCCCTCTCACCTATATAAACACACAGGCATGCCCAGCACTGCTCATCCCTGCACCCTATTTATGTGACCTGCCATGGCAGTCTCCCAGCTCCCTTCTGCCCCTTACATGTATTTGAGCAGGCTTGCAGGGGAGGGACAGATTAAATGTTGTGTCAGATTTTTATATTGGGAAGTGGATCACAGTATCCCAAAGCTTTGGTTGTATGGCCCAGGAGGGTACCTGCCTGCCCCACTCCAAGTAGCAGATGAGATGCCAAAGTTCTTCTCTTGTTTTGCACTCTCAAGGTTTGGTTTAAAAATCGTCGGGCCAAGTGGCGGCACCAGAAGAGGGCATCCGCTTCAGCACTAATCCTCCAAGGCAGCAAGAGGCCCTCTCAGGAGAGCTGTTAGTGGTTGCAAGCTGCATCCCTGCAGATGAAAGCCAAGAGCATCCATTTCCCACAGCTGACAGGTTCTGTAGGGAGTAACCCAACGGGGACTAATGAAGCAAAAGGGGATGTCTGTGATTCCCAGAGGAGGAGGAGAGGTAAAAGGAGACAGCACTTTCACATCCCAGTTTTTCCTTCCCAACTTAGTTCACACAGCAACTCAGCAGGCACAGTCTTCAGCTGCTTAAGCAGAAATCACTGCCGGAAGTCTGCACAGGGACAGAGCTGTAGCAGCATTAAATGTGTGTGTTTCAAGGGAAGGGGAGTCTCCTCTTAGAGTCCAAAATCATTAAGGTTGGAAAAGACCTTTAAAATCATCAAGCCCAACCCAGCTACCATGACCACTCAACTCTACCCTGAAGTGCCACATCTACAGTTTCTTGAACACATCCAGGGATGGCGACTGCACCACCTCCCTGGGCAGCCTGTGCCAACCCCTCACCACTTTCTCAGTAGAGAAGTCTTTCCTAATGTCCAACCCAACCCTCCCCTGGCACAACTTCAGCCATTTTCTCTTGTCCTGTTGCTGGTTACTTTGGAGAAGAGATCAACCACAACCTCGCTCCAACCTCCTTTAAGGTAGCTGCAGAGAGCAATAAGATCACTGGATCCAAGCAGTGGTGATAACTTCTTTTCCTCTGACTTAATTCTCTCTCTCTCTGTCTCTCTCTCTCTATCTCTCTCTCTCTCTCTCTCTCTGTCTCTCTCTCTCTCTCTCTCTCTCTTTTTCCCACTCCTTTTCCCCATGTTCTCTCTGCTCCACCTCATTACCAAGAGTTTTCACTGGCTCTAATAAACTGAACTCAGCAGCTATTTGATGTTGGTTTGATTTAAATTACTCCAAGGGAATGTTTGAATCTTAGCACAACCTCCTGTGCTTATAGGGTTGGCTCGGGACACTGGGTCATGACAGATGCCCTTGACCTTCTTGGCCACCCAGGCACATTGCTCGCTCATGTTCAGCCATCCCCCAGCACCCCCAGACCCTTTTCCCTTGGGCAGTTTTCCAGCTGCTCTGCCCCAAGCCTGGAGCGTTGCTTGGGATCGTTGTGACCCAAGCGCAGGACTCAGCTCTCAGTCTTGTTAAACCTCATCGTGGTGAGCTCAGCCCGTGGACTGAACCTGACCAGATCTCTCTGCAGAGCATTCTAACCCACAAGCAGATCAACTTTCCCACTCAATTTCGTGTCATCTGCAAATTTGCTGGTGGTGCCCTTGAGCCCTTCATCCAAATCATTAATTAAACAGAACTGGCCCCGACACCAAGCCCTGGGGGAACACTGCTTGCGAATAGCCACCAGCTGCATTTAACTCCGTTTATCACAATTCTTTGGGCCCGGCCGCCCAGCCAGTTTTTAATCCAGCCAAGAGTCCACCCCGGCTATGCCATGGGCCGCAAGGTTCTCGAGGAGAATGATGTGGGAGACGGCGACAAAGTCTTTACCGAAGCCCACACTCGAGCTCTGGTCGTTGTCCCGGCGCGGAACCGGACGGGACCTCCCAGCCGCCAGGGGGCAGAGCCCTCCACGCGGCTTTCTTGGGCGAGCCGTGCCCGCGAGCCGTGTCGCGGGAATGTGACATGACGGGATGTCGCGGTGCTGTGACATCACGGCGCGTCGCTCCGCGACGGCGGCTGAGGAGGATCAGGGATCCGCAGGCCGTCCCGCGCTATGGAGGCGGCGACGGCGGTTCCAGCGGCCTCCTCCAGCGCCTTGGTGCCGGCTGCTGCAGCGGCCACCGCCCTAGCGACAGTGAAGGAGGCGACTCCGCCGGCCGCTAAGCGCCCGAAGAAGATCCTAGATGAGGACGCCTACATCGAGGTAGGCCGGCGGGCCTAGGCCTGATCTGGGTTCGGGGAGGACGGCGACAGAGCTCGCGGGACCGCGCCGGGAACGGGGACCGTGCTTTTTTGGCACCTGAGCCGAGCGGCTCCCAGCTCGCGTCTGTCCGGCTCGAGTCTGTCTGTCGGTCTGGGCCTGAGACCGAGCCAGCTCTGGGGCCGTTGCTTTGGCTCCCGCGGCGCAGGTCTTAGTGCGCTGTCACCTGCTCAGCCTTGGCTTGAAACAGCCTGCCCGCGGGATGTATGCTGCCGGCCCCAAGCAGAGCCAGTGCTCAGAGGTGTCTCAGTACGGCCTCGCAGTTGTCTCTCTCTTTGTAGAGTTTAGAGAAGATCATTCAGCGAGACTTCTTTCCTGATGTGGAGAAGTTGCGAGCGCAGAAGGAGTATCTGGAGGCTGAAGAAAATGGTGACTTGGAGAAAATGAGACAAATTGCTATCAAGTTTGGCTCCTCCTTGGGCAGGTCATCAAGGGACACACCTGCACCCTGTAAGAACTGGCTCACTGGGGCAAAAGGAGGCCAAGGGGGAGAAAGACCTAAGGGGTGGGTGCCAAAGGCTCCTAACTTTTAAATTAAATTATCTTCTGTGACTTGTTTGACATGTGACCCTTACTGTAGTGGAAGATGTCACAGCAAACATCCTATTCCTTGCCTTAGTAACCACGTGAGCCTATTTTTTTTCCTGTCACAGATGTTACTCCAACCACTTTTGAAACCCCAGAAGTGCATCCAGGTGGCCTTCCACTGGGGAATAAATCCAAAGCTGGAACCAAAGGTACAGAGGAAGGTAGGAAGATGATGTTTCTCTAGCTGAAAATACTTTGTGAGCTCTAAGGGGTTTGGGTGTTTAGGATACGTTTAAGCAGTTTCCTTTAACTTTAGTAGGTGGAAATGATCACTCTGAAGTTAAACTTGATGTAACGTTTTACATTCTGTGTGTGAGTTCTCAGTTATGGCTCTCTTTATGACTCTCTAAGCCTTTAAGTCATTTGATCTCTCTGAAGACAGTAAATTTTTCCTGTGTCACCTGAAATTAATTCCTTAGGTAAGCAAAGGTTGTAGAGTCAGAGCTATTCATGGAGTATATTAAAAATGTCTGCTAGCAGCTGGCCACTTGTGCACTTGCCCTTTAACACAAAAAGCTATGAATACCATAAAAGATTTTATGTGAAAGTTGGTTATATGTCTTCACCCCCCCAAAAAAAAAAAAAAAAAACCCTTTTATTATTGTATCTCTCTGTGTATATTTTGCTAACCAAGCCCCATGTTAAGTTTTAGTGGCTCCATAGAAGCCTCGGTCAGAAGGGATTAAGAGTTAGATACAAGGCAGGTATTAACTTTTCTCAGGCTTCTTTCCTTCTCTTGATAGGAGAAGCAGAAAAAGAAGATAAAGATGCACTTCCCAGTCTGGACAGCTTCTTAGCAAAACACACCAGTGAAGATAATGCTTCATTTGAGCAGATCATGGAAGTGGCCAAAGAGAAGGAGAAGGTCAAGCATGCTTGGCTGTACAGTGCAGAGGAGGAGTACACCCAGGTAGGGAAATGGCTTAGCTTTATCTCTGCTCTTCCACAGTGATACAGCAGGGAAACACCACTTTACTGCTTTTTTTATTCTTCTTTGATTCAAGAGATACTGTCTTCTGGTTTTGAGTCCTGCTGTAAATAGGCATGAGAATTTGTTGGTGCTGAAGAAAGGGAGGGCTATTGTGTGACACCATTGGATGACTCCTGTTACTGCGTTCAAATGGAAGGGTCTTGATCTGCAGGAGTAGGTTTGTGAGGTGATCCCATCTAAATCAGAGCTAAGCTTGAGTTTCTTGCATCCTGTGACAGCTCATTTCTTCTTTTTGCACCCCTGTTTCTATCCCATCTGATCACACAGGAACAGTGTTGACACAGGATAGTTGACATAGATGAGGATCTGTCTCTTCCTAAAGTTCTGAGGCTGGGAGACACTGCATTAAGTGCAAGTTTTTACCTTTTTGGCAGTCACTTCCATAAACAGCATTACCAAGGTGAGCAGCTGAGAGCAGTTCCTGTTGCTCATCTGTCAGCCCTTTATTACTTGCAGTTAGATTGTCTTTCTTATTTCAGCTTTCTGTTATTAGGGATAAGGCATTCAGTTGCCAAAGTACTGTAGATGTCATGGCTGGCTGTGCTGTCTTCCTCAGCTAGTTCTATGGCAGGTTCAGGAGCTGTTCTGGGGCTGCCATGTCAATCTTTCTCCATCAGCAGTGAGCATCTGGCACTGCTGTTGGCAGGTGTGTCAGTGATGGATGTGAGATGCTGTGCCTCTTAATGAAGTTTAGCAGTGACATATGACTGTTTGCTGTTGTCCTTGTGAGTGTTATGGTTTCGTCCCAGCAAATGTAAGCCCTGGGAGACTGTTACAATAAAAATGCCCTCTGTGGCTGCTTTGTACATTCTCTTTGCTCAAATGATTTCATCCAGCCTTTAAAGGCAGGCAGCAAGTGAATATTCCCAGAGCACAGGAGTCGTTTCAGGTCAAGGTGAAGTTGCAGGAGCTGGTCTTGTGCTTCTGTTTTGTCTTCACAGAATCACAGAATTGTCAGGGTTGGAAGGGACCACAAGGGTCATCTAGTTCCAACCCCCCTGCCATGGGCAGGGACACCTCACACTAGATATGTTGCCCACCACCTCCCTGGGCAACCTGTGCCAGTCTCTCACCACCCTCATGGTGAAGACCTTCCTAACGTCCAATCTGAGTCTCCCCACTTCTAGTTTTGCTCCATTCTCCCCAATCCTATCACTACCTGACACCCTAAAAAGTCCCTCAGCAGCTTTCTTGTAGGCCTTTTTTAGATACTGGAAGGCCACAATAAGGTCTCCTTGGAACGTTCTCCAAACTGAACAGCCCCAACTCAGCCTGTCCTCATAGCAGAGATGCTCCAGCCCTATGATCACCCTTGTGGCCTTGCATTTCCTTGCCCAGCCTGTTGGTGTAGCAGCAGCTTTGCTATGCCTCATGGCACATATTGATGCTGCTGCTATTTACATTGTATGGATGGTAAAGATAAAGGACAACAACAGTTGATGGCTTTATTGTATAGCTGCTGGCAGTAACTGCCCAGCTTAATTAACTGGGAGTTTTGGAATGGCTATCTTATCAGTGGCTGGCTGCCTTCTATCAGTTGCTTTTGGGCATTGCTGATACTGCTAACAGCACACAAGTAGTCAGTAGTCTGTTGATGGCAAATGCTTCCATACCTGTACTGCCTGTGGGAATGTTTGCAAGCTCTCCAAACACTGAAGAAGTGTCTGTTCCTGCTTGCATTTGCACTAGACTGGGATGGTGCAAATATGCTCCCAAGGTTACGTGTCAAAACCTTGTAGAGTGCCTTGGAGGTGCCCTTACAGATCCACAGATTGCATTGGGGTGGAAGGGGCCCTCAAAGGGTCTTGTCCAATGCCCCTGCACTCAGCAGGTGCA
This sequence comes from Ramphastos sulfuratus, assembly GCA_013399055.1. NCBI lineage: Eukaryota > Metazoa > Chordata > Aves > Piciformes > Ramphastidae > Ramphastos > Ramphastos sulfuratus. The sequence goes on from WBNM01026409.1 coordinate 168,109, forward strand.
CCTCCAACTATAGCAGGCTGCCCAGGGATGCACTGAGTCTGATCTTGAATGTCTCCAGGGATGAGGGCCTCAGCAACCTCATTTAGCAACGAATGCTTCATTGGAGTTTTGAATAGTAAACAGGGAAGAAGCAGTAAAAATGTGAACGCTCTTGAGTACTGTCACAACACGTAGTAAGAGAGTCATCGACATAATCTTCCTCAGGAGTTAATTCTTTACTTCCCACTTGCTCTCAGAACTGGATGTGGACATGTTGTCTGCAAGCTCACCTGGGAAGAGAATGGTTTCTTAGATATGCCTCTGCCACGCCAGGTGCAGAGTGCTAGGGCAGGTAGCTGACCCCATGAGTGAGCATTCTGGGTTGTGTGTGCTTGATAAAAGCATTGCAGGAGTCTGTTTCAGGCAGGATTTTTTTTTTCTCCTTCTCCCTTTCAGCGCCGAACTGAGAACCTGGCACTACCTTCAGCAGAGCAGCAGGCTCTGGAGAGTGTGAAAGCTGGACTGGAGACCTGGGAGTACACAGCTCGGAACACCCTCATGTATTACCCAATAGGTGAGGTGTCCAGGTGTCTCGGAGGCCTCTTGCCTTTTCCCCACCTTGCCTTTTTTTTTTTTTTTTCCCCTTGTAAATCTGGGCAAATCATGCATCTGGTACAGATTTTGCCTAGGGATGCCCACTGCAGCTGCTGCTGGGTTCTAGCTGTGTTGGCAATGTGTGCAAGTGTCCTGTTGGTTGGGAGCTGTGGAGCACACTGCCTGCTGTTACCTGAGCCCTTCCTTAGAGGCCGTTTTGCTTTGGCAGGTGTGCCTGATGAGGAGGAGGTGTTCAAGAAGCCCAGGGAGGTTGTCCATCGAAACACTCGCTTCGTGAAGGACCCATTCAGCCAGGCTGTGAGCAAATCACAGCTCCAACAAGCTGCAGCCCTCAATGCTCAGGTTGGACTATTTTCCTTCTCCTGACTAAAGCCTTGTTAGACTCTGAGCTCAGTGTTGTTCAGCAGGCGGCAGAGCTGTGTGTGTGCTGGCTACAGCTGACTCAGCCATTGCTCCACGTTAATGACTTGGTCTCTTTATTTCAGTACAAGCAGGGCAAAGTTGGACCAGATGGGAAGGAATTGATACCCCAAGAGTCTCCAAAAGTGAATGGATATGGATTTGTGGCTACCCCCTCTCCTGCCCCTGGTAAGAGGGTTTCCTGTTTCTGTGTTGTTCAGCACTGGGATATTGCTGGCTCAGACAAGCTGCCTATCTCTGCATGCTTCACCAGCTGGTGACGTTCTGCTGTGCCAAGTGTGTCCTAGTGCAGTACACTGGCAAGAGAAGTCATGCTGTACCCAGGAGGTTCTGAGTAAGCTGCCATGTAATTTATTAGGAATGATATAGAGGGCAATGAGCATTCCTAGGCAACTGGAGTGTGGTGGCTGCTTGTTTTGTCCCTGGGTGATGCTTCTCTGGAACCTAAAGAGAAGAAATTTCACAAACACTGAGCTTCCAACAAGTGCAGGTGCTTCTTTTTCTAAAAGAGGAGCATTCGGATCAGTTCATCCAGTAGTTTGCTGAGTGATGGTTCAATCTGGCTCATAGGGATGAGGCATATCTCCTTTCCTTTACAGTCCAACCTACTGTTTTCCTCCAGGTCTGCTGCTTTCTAGGTCCTTTGCCTGAATACACTTAGGTGTTGTAAATTCCTTCTGTTCAGATGTATTAGCTACAGGATGCTTTCACTTAGAACAAACTGATTGTTTTCTTCCAGCTGAAATGTGGGTATCTAAACTTCCAGCTGTTCTTTCCCAGCCATCATGATTTCCCTGTTCACCTATTAATGCTAAAAGTGAACATCTGAGACTTTTTGTTTGGAAAGCCTGTAGGTGGCATTGGGAGTTCACCTCCTTCCTCCATGGTAAATGCCTCTTCCAAAGCTTAGGCAGCAAGATTTTGTGGTCAGTGACTTAATCGGGCTCTTGGAATGTATTCTGCAGGTGCAGCTGTTAGACAAGATGCAGCAGTGTTTGGCAGAGGCTATGACATGGTTTTTAAGTCCTCTACCCATTGCCCTGCACTTAAATAGATCTCTGTGTTTCCATACCTGGTAGAGGAGGTGACTAGGACCAGAGAGGAAGGATTGCAAGTGTTACTAAGAAAAAAAAATCACCAAATGGGAAAATAAACAGAAGGAAAGGGCAGTGCTTGGGTGTTTTAACCCAGAGGGGGAGACACAGCCACAGCAGCCCTGTGAGTTTGAGTGGGAGCCACTTGTTGCAGTTCAGCACTGGCTGGGATTTCCTCTGCAGTGGGGAGGCTCCTTTCTCTGGTGAGGAGTTTGCTGCATTTCACAGTGTGCTGCTCTGGGTTTGGTTTATGATGTACAAGCAGTCAAATGTCTTGCATGAGCTGAATTTTGCAATTTGTTCTCAGGTGTGAATGAGTCTCCTTTTATGACCTGGGGGGAGATTGAAAGCACCCCTCTGCGTCTGGAAGGGTCAGAAACACCCTACGTGGACAGAACACCGGGACCAGCCTTCAAGGTATTCCATGTCTGCAGTCAGCATGTTGTTCTTTCTTGAGAGGAAGGACTAAGAAAGGAAAAGCAAATGAGAAACATAGTTGAACCTTTCTCTGGGAGTGTGACGCATCTCTGGGCTTTGTTCCCAGTCCTTCAGACTAATAATCTAGGTTGTTTGGAGGGTGGAGATGGACATGGCTCCAAATGAAAGCTTCCCTGGTGCAGATACCCGAGGTGAAATGCACGCAAGCTCAGTATTCGATGATGGATGCAGCAGAGGGGCTTTCAGAGGAAGCTGAAGAGGTGGCTCATCTCTCTGATTTTAATGTGTGCATGAGTAGAAATTGTAGGACTTTTCCTCTGTCTCAATCTTCTGGCTGTCACAGCCTGAGGCACCATCACTTGAGAGCAGAAAAGGTGCTCTGGCTCTGCTAATGGTGCCTGGCCCTGCATGCCACCTGTCTCCTGCTGGTGTCATTGAATGTGAGCTGTCTGAGACTCTTAGTTTAAGAAAGCTGTAATTTGCTCTATGTGCCTCTGTTTTGTCAGACTCCAAAGCCCTTGACTGGTTCTCCTGCTGTTTAGCAATGTCTGTGTTTGCCTGAGAGCTGGCTGGATGCAGGCCAGGGTAGGCAGGACACAGGTGACATTGTTTGTCTAGGAGAGACAGCAGGAGGAAATGGCAGAGGTGATGGCTGCTTCCTTGACTGAACTGGTTTTACCATTTCTGTTGCTTGCTAAGGCAGGTTGAAGGCCTCTCTCTGTCCTCAGGCTTTTATATAGCAGCAGAGAGCTGTGGTTTTACCATTTCTGGTGCTCGTTAAGGCGGTTTGAAGGTCTCTCTGTGCCCTCTCTGGCTTTTATATAGCAGCAGAGAGCTGTGGTTTTACCATTTCTGGTGCTTCCTAAGGCAGTTTGAAGGTCTCTCTGTGTCCTCTCTGGCTCCTGTCTAGTCGCAAAGAGCTGTGGGCTCTCAATTCTCCCCAGTTTAGCTCTCTGTGGACTGAAATCCAGCTGTGAAGGGGCTTTGACTTATTTATGCACACTCAGAGGAGTGCCTTGGCAAGTGACCTGTGTGGTGCATTTATAGATCCTGGAGCCTGGGCGCCGTGAGAGGTTAGGACTCAAGATGGCCAATGAAGTGGCAGCTAAAAACCGAGCAAAGAAGCAGGAGGCTCTTCGGAAAGTGACAGAGAACTTGGCCAGGTGAGAGACCTCCTCTGATAGCAGAGCTGGGCATGGGCATTTTCTGGTGATCTGTAAATCAACATATGCAGAAAAGGAGAGTCAGTAAGACTACTGGAAGCAGGAATTTGGTGCAGTCAGACTACACATTTTTAGAGGTTAGAAAACTGAACTGCCGAGGAAAGGTGGCTGGTGGCTGTCCCTGCTGCTCCCTGCTGTCACCATCGCTCCTCTGCTCTACAGCCGCGCAGCAGAGCGTCTGGGTTGGTGCCTTGCCTCATGGTAAGGCTTGCTTGGCTGGGTCATGGGAACAGGCTCAAAGGAAGAGGCAGGCAGTGCCACCCAGGTTTGGGAGGGATGTTACTTATCTCTCTGGAGAGACAAGGCTGTGTTTACCTGCAGGCAGAATGACTCCTGCAGCACGTGTGTCTGGTCTGTGGGAGGGGTGGACACGGCCTGCCCGTGGAAGCACTGATGCTCTTCCTGAAAAGTGGCAGAGTTTTACTGTGAAATCTTTTAAACCTCTTTATTCCATTGCAGCCTCACTCCAAAAGGGCTCAGCCCAGCCATGTCCCCAGCTTTGCAAAGACTGGTCAACAGGACTGCGAGCAAATACACTGACAAGGCACTGCGAGCCAGCTACACTCCTTCCCCTGCCCACTCAGGAACTCCTGGCTACAAGACCCCAGCAAATGGGCCTCAGACACCCACGGGCACCCCACAGGCTAGGACAGTATCACAGACACCAGTATCTCAGGATACTACATCAATCACAGACAATTTGCTGCAGCTTCCTAAGAGAAGGAAGGTTTCTAATTCCTTCTGAGCCTTCCAGTCAGCAGCACATGCTCAGCTGCCTGCATGCTGGATGCTGTGAGCCATCCACCAGGAGCGGTGGCTTGAGACAGCTGCCAGCACACCAGCCAGCAGTTACACGACGTGGGACCAGTGCTGCTCTAGACTACATAGTTAAAATAGGCAGTGGGGTGCTTGTTTGGAAGCAGTGTCTCCTGCTATGGTCTAACTTCCCTTTCAACTGTGTGGGTGGGATGCACAGGGCTGCTGTAGAGAAGATCCTGGACTTCGGGAGAACAGGGATAGTTTTGTAAAGATGAGTTTCTCTTTTCAAGGTGGCCATGCACTTAAATATATTTCTGTACAGGTACAGCTATTTATAAAATGTGGGAATCCTTCCTAAAATACTGAGCTGAACTTACTTCCTTCTTGTTAAACTCCTTTGCTTTTGTGAGTTGCAGAAATGGGGGCACAAACCTGACATGACCAGGAATTTTAGAGGGCTTCTCTTAACTTGAGGGGAAGTGAAACTGATACTCTCAAACCTGCCAGGAGAGTTGGTACTTTAGGAAAACAGTGTGCATACATTTTCAGACATCAGTTCACACTTCCTAATAACCTGCCCTCTTCCTTATTGAATCCAAAAGGTGGCTGGTGCCACGTGTGAGTTGTGCAGCTGGTGTGGGGAGGAACCTGAGGAACCTGAGTGTAAGAGCTGCTAAATGCCAGCAGCACTAGCAGAAACTTTCAAATGTGTTCTGAACGGGAACTTCTCCTCCCTGCAAACCACACCAGAGACAGCTCTTTTTAGAGTAGCAATGTTCAGCTACTCACCTCAGCAGAGATGAATGCCAACAGCAAGGGCTATTGCTGAAAGGGTGCAGAGAAGTTGGAGCTGAGAACCAAGTGTATGCAACTTAGGCCAACTTTATGCTGTTCAAATTAGCCACCTTTAAGAGCCTTCTGTTTCCTTCTCTCCTGAATGTGATTTGGTTTGCTGCAGGTGCTCAGACTTTACTTCACATGGGTTTTGGGAACACTTGCCCTCTTCTGCATCTGAGAGAGAGGAAGTGATGGTGGATTTTGGAGTCTGCAACCATGGGTGTTTCAAAACTTCATCTATGCACAGCCTCTGAGACACATCAGGCTGGAGCAAGCAGGAAATGAGGTCCTCAAACTCTGCAGTCTGGCTTTTTGATTCAGGGAAGGGAATCCTGTGCTGTTTCTGGAGGGAGATCATTTTCTTGACGTTGGAATCATCAAAGGGCATTAAAGCATAGACCATGGTGTACAGGATGACACCCAGGCTCCAGATGTCAGCAGCCCTGGGGTCATAAGGAATGCCCTCCAGCACCTCAGGAGCTCCATATGCAGTGGACCCACAGAAGGTTTGGCTGAGGATGATTTTTCCATTTTCATCCCGAGACAAGGATTTAGAAAAGCCAAAGTCTGACAGCTTGATGTTGAGGTCTTCATTGAGAAGGATATTCTCACATTTCAGGTCCCTGTGAACGAACTCCAAGTCATGGCAATACTTGATGGCAGAAGCCAACTGCTGAAACTTGATGCAAGCAACGTCCTCCTTCATAGCTCCTGTCACCATGATGTAGTTCAGGAGGTCTCCCTTTTCCGCCAGCTCCATCACAATGTACACTTTCCCAGATGTCATCTCAAAGATCTCATAGGTTCTGATGATGGAGGGGTGGCTCAGATGTCTCAAGACTTCAAGTTCCCTGGGGAGAAATCTCTGCATGAAGTCACAGGAAATGTTCTTCTTGTCAATGATCTTGATGGCTACATTGCGTTTGAAGCGGTTGCAGTAGGCAGATTTCACCTTGCCATAAGAACCTTCTCCTATGGTGTTGCTCAGGATGTAACCTTTCTTTTGAAGCAGGGCAGCATCATCCATGGTGCTGGGGGGAGCTGCATGAGTTTGCTGTGGCTGCATCATGCATGGTGGCAGGTGGTGTGCCCCTGCACTATGGTGGCAGCCATGGGTGCTGGTGTGCTGGCTGAGTGGGCAGCCCAGCACTGGCTGCTGTGTGATGTCACAGGCAGCTGCCTCTGCATGGAGGGCTTGGAAGGACCTTACAAGTGATGTCATCCAGGGCAAGGCGTGGCGTGGAGTCACTGAGGGACACTGGCTCCCTGCTTCATAAAATGACTTTTAGGTGCAGCTTTGCTCATGGGGTTGGAAGTACCTTAGAAGTTTTCCTTTTCTAAATAAAATGGTTTGAAATGAGAGCAGAGCATATTGAGATTGGATGTGAGGAACAAGTTCTGTACCATGAGTGTGCTGGAACACTGCAACAGGTTGCCCAGGGAGGTGGCTGAAGCCCCATCCCTGGAGATGCTCAAGGTGAGGCTTGACAAGGCTCTGAGCAACCTGATCTAGTGGAGGATGTCCCTGCTGACTGCAAAGGGGTTGGACTGGATGACCTTTGGAAGTCTGTTCCAACCCAGGCCATTCTATGATTCTATATTAAGTGAAATTTTGTTGTCTTTTTGTATGTTTTAGATGACCTTTCAAGCCCTAGATGGGCTTGCTTCTGATGTGCAGTGGCCTTGATCGTGGTTGGGCAGCTTTCCTGGAAAGGGATGGGATGCTGCTTTCCTTGTCTTCACCAGGGCTGTGTTCAAGAACTGGTTTGGGGTTTTTCTCTCCTGGGCTTACTAGGGGAAGGAGGTTGCTGCTCTGAAATTGATTTCCTTGTCTATCCAGCCCCTCCGTTTTGTAGCTCTGATGATTGGCTGCTTTTGTGGCCTTTGCAGCTGGCTCTTTCTTAAGCCCTTGTTCAGTGAGTGAGACAAATTTTGACTTCTGGTGTTTTTGAGAACGGCTCAGACCAGCACCACTTTCAGAAGGGCTCTGAAGGTTGCTGGTTTGTGTGGGGCTTGCTTTGCTGTACTCAGCTTTTGGCCTGGTGTTGATTTCAGCTTTCTCACATTTGTTTTTACAACTGCTGCCTGTGTAACTCCAGAGACTTAATGATGTTGATGATCACAACACACAGTCTAGGGACAGTCCCACTTTGTCTCCCAGCATGGGTAACAATGTCATTGTGAAGAATAGAAGTGGTGCTTCTGGCAGCCACATTGGGGCTTTTGCTTGGCTCTTTTTTTTTCCCTCCTATTTGAAACTTTTGGCTGCTTTTTCTCGTGAAGTGGGGGAGCAGTTTTCACCATACATAGTCTGCACTCAGAGCTGTGGCTGCCCTGGTCTGAGCTGACCTTCAAGTGTGGGCTGGGCATTAGTGTGGTGTGATGCAGGCTAGGGACACACTGAGCACCTTTCAGCAGGAAGCAGGCATAGGCAGCTGTGTGCACATCCTGCACCATGGCTGAGTACAAGGCAGCCTGTGTAACACTTGGCACCCTCACATTTGCTACGATCAGGTGATGCTTTGCTGAAGGAACAGTCATGGAAAATCTTACTTAGCTCCTTCAGCAGTGCCTGCAGCCTTCTGTAAGGTTTGGGGTGGTTTGATGCTGTTTGCCTCGGTGAAGAGCTTCCTCTGCACAGTTTCCGCTGCCGCTTCCAAAACTCATGTCCCCAAGTGGAAAAACTTTCCAAGGCACTCGTTTTTTGTAGTGCATCTTGTAAAGTTCAGTTGATTAACATGGAATTACAGAGTCACAGGATGTTAGGGGTTGGAAGGGAACTCTGGAGAGCTTCGAGTCCACCACCCCCTGCCAGAGCAGGACCAGAGAATCCAGCACAGGTCACACAAGAACACATCCAGACAGGGCTGGAAAGGTTTCAGAGAAGGAGACTCTGCAACCTCTCTGGGCAGCCTGTGCCAGGGCTCTGGGACCCTTCCAGTCAAGAAGTTCTTCCTGATGTTGAGGTGGAATTGAAGCAAATCCATTTGCTATTCCTATGTTTCAGAGATGCTCTTTAAGGACTTTTGACAAGGGCTGGAAGTGACAGGACAAGGGCAATGGCTTTGAGCTTGAAGAGGGCAGATTAAGACTGAAGATTGGGAAGAAATTCTTTGAAGTAAGGGTGGGGAGGCACTGGAACAGGTTGCCTGGGGAGGTTGTGGCTGCCCTCTCCCTGGAGGGGTTGAAGACAAGGTTGGATGAGGTCTTGAGCATCCTGGGCTGGTGGGAGGTGTCCCTGCCCATGGCAGGGGGGTTGGCACTAGATGAGCTTTGAGGTCTGCTCCAACCCAAACCGTTCTGTAATCTATGAATCTATGAACCTGGCTAAATAAGAGTGAAGTTCTTAAGTAAATTTAAAAACTAATTTATTTTATAATGGTCATAGGATCTGCTTACCTCCAGGCAGATGGTCAGGCCCTGGGCTGCAGCTTGTGTCACTGAGTGCAGCAGACATGGCATGAGAAATGGCTGGATGCAGCAGGTAATAGCTGCTGGACCACCACCCAGGGCCACATCTGAACTGCACAGATGATTGAAGAGGAACACGGGGAGCAGCTGGGGCATGCAACCCAGTGAGATGGAGGTGACCTAGAGAGAAGTGTCAGAAAGGCCAGGTTTGGTGAGATGGAGGTGACCTAGAGAGAAGTGTCAGAAAGGCCAGGTTTGGTGAGATGGAGGTGACCTAGAGAGAAGTGTCAGAAAGGCCAGGTTTGGTGAGATGGAGGTGACCTAGAGAGAAGTGTCAGAAAGGCCAGGTTTGGTGAGATGGAGGTGACCTAGAGAGAAGTGTCAGAAAGGCCAGGTTTGGCCACAGACGTATCAGGACTAAGCCCGATAGGAGAAGATAATTATAGGAGCTTTATTTTGGGAGGAGGTGATGGTTAGAAAAAGGGAGGGATCTGAAGAGAAAGCATGGGAACGTGTAGAGAAGCTGGGATATGGACTGGACATGGCAGAAGCAGCCTGTGATCACTGCACATGTCTCAAGCCTGGTGCCTGATCTCTGTCTTGTTAGATGACTTCTACTCATTCACTGGGTGTCAGAGCTCTTTTCTGGGCATGAGGTGCATGCAAAGGCTGGACAGCACTTGGGGGACCATGGATCAGAAGCAGGTTGAGATGCATGCATATTCCACAGCATTTCAGACTGGTCCTGCTCATGACAGGATGTATCTGGAGGAACAGGGGAATATGATCTCTGAGAAGGATTAATTCCATGTTGTGCAATTCATGCTTAAAAGCAGATTGCATTAAGTATCCTGTGGAATGGCATTGGCTTTGTGCCAGTAAACTTTTTGCTGCTGTAGCCTTACAGGGCCAAATCCAGTGTGAAAAGCCCTCTTGTGGGATTTTTTTTTTCTCTCTTGTTTTTCAGAAGGATATTTTCCTTTTGCTGTTCCTATATATCTGCATTTTGCTATGTGCAAGGCCTAAGTGCTCAGCTGAATTAGCACCCAGAGGTCTCCTAACACCACAGAGGTGGCTGGTGGTGGCAGAGCTGCCTGCCATGGCTTGCTGGCTGCTTGCAAGAAATCATGGGAGCCCCAGTGGACCTGGAGCCCTGGAGCTGCAGCATCCTCAAGGGCAGAGTCTGTGGGTACTTGCATGTACAGCCTGGGGCTTGGCTCCTTGCTCCATGCAGGAAAAGATGAGGCACTACAGGAGCTTCTTGTTCTTACAAGCGGACATGAAAGAGGCAGGCTGTGGCTGATTTGAGCAGCAGGGTGTAATTCTTAGAGAGAAAGTTGCCAGACCTGGTAATAAAATGCCAGGGAGAACAAGGAGTGAGGTGCTGGAACCCTGATGGAGAAGTAAGGCTCAGATACCTTCATAAGGAAGCAAAATGCCAATTACACTAGAGGTGTCTGCTGCTCTTTTCGTTGTGGGGCACAGGTATGAAAATGCTGAGCAGCAGACAAGCAGCAGCACAGGGTTTGGTGAGGGGGATGAGTGAGAGGAGAAACCCTCCCAAGCTCCCCAAGCCACACATTAATCAAGCATCCAGACTGGAGTGGCTGGGGAGCAGTGGGGGCACTGCACTGGGGCAAGAGGCTGCACTCAGGCTCTGCTTTGCTGATCCCCTGCTGCCCGCATGAGCTGTGTCTTGTGGCAGGGAGCTGAGTCTACAGCAGGACACCCCAAAGAGCCCCAAGCTGGTTCTCTGTGCACTTCACCTCTGGGGCCAAGAGCAGTGCCCTGGGGCAGGGGCTGCATATTTGTACCTACCCAAAACCCAGTTCCAGAGAGGGCTGAGGCCCTGTGCTGCTTTCTGCTTCTCTGCTTGTTCAGCTCAGGAGGGAAGCTGCGGTTGGAGATACTTTGCTGTTTTGAAGGACTGGCCTCTCTCTGCCAAAATAAAGGAAATGGATCTGTTCACTTGGGGGAGTGGGAAATGGAGCAGTTCCTGCTTCCTCATACTTCTTTTTTTCTCAATCTCAGGTTCACAGTCTCACAGGATGTCAGGGGTTGGAAGGGACTCATTGAGTCTACCCCTCCCTGCCAGAGCAGGGCCATAATCTAGCTCAGGTCACAGAGGAATGCAGAGGTTGCTACTGCAAACCTCGGTTTGGAGTCAGGCCAGGGCAAGAGCCAGGCTTGGTCACCCGTCCTGTGAGCCCCTTCCCTCTGCTCTCCTGGGCACCACATCTGGGCACAGGTGATCAGTACTTGCTGCTTAGAGAAATGCTTATTCCCAGTAGGAAACTGGGAGTGCCTGGGACGTGCCAGCTGCTGCATGCCCTGAGCAGAGGTGATCAATGTGTTTTCACTAACATACTCTGCCCTCACCCCTCCTGCCCAGGGTGTTGAGATGCCCCCACTCCAGGCAGCACAAGCTTGGTGTCCTGGCCTGGGTTTTGGGGCTTGTGCAGCCGTGGAGGGCAGCTCTGCCTGGCACCTGCCTGGGTACTGTCAATCCTGTGATGTCCATCAGTACTGCAAGGCACAGCCTGGGGTGAGGGAGCCTCTTGTCCTTCACCTTTGTGCTGCCATGTTCCAGGGCCACTTATTGCCTGTTTGCTCAAGGATTATGGGGCTTGCCTGGCATACCTGTGTGTTCCAGACCTGGCTGTGGCATGGAGAAGCAAGGTCTGACTTTCCTTGGGACAAAAGCCAGGGCCAAGCAGCGTGTGCCCTGTTCTCATTCTGGAGGCATCCAGGGTATTTATTTGTACGTTGTCATGTATGGTGTAATGCTCAGGCCCTTGGTGGCAGAGGCTAGGAGTGGATAAAGCATGTCCTAGATCAGTGTGGGGTCAGCATGTGTGGCTGGGCTGCAGGAAGCCAGGCTGAGAACAGCCTCTCCCCACAGCATCCCTTGGGAGGAGCAAAGCTGGGGAGTTTGACGCTCGAGCCTTTGTGCTGGAGGATGTTGTCATGCTTCAGGTCCCCACGGATCATGACAGCCCTTGGCAGCCCATGAGAGCTGACAAAATGGGGTTTGGCCTAAATCTTCAGGCAGCCCCTGCCGCTTGTGACGCACTCCAGCAGGTCCCCAAGCACTCATCCGTGGCCGCGCAGCCCTGATGTGGCCCCACAGGGCTCACAGCTCCAGGCCACGGAGCCACAGCTCTTGCTCACTGCTCTCCCAGCTCTGGGGAGCAACCATTCCCATAACCGTGCCCCTGGGCCAGCATCAGTTAAAACTGCCCCAACGCAGCCCCAACAGTGCTGCTTCCCTTCCAGTCATCAGAGGAAATTTCAGCTCAGCTTGGGAAGTGGCTGTGGAAGGTGAAATTGCCTTTTGATCCCAAACACCACCTGGGCTGACCCCCAGCACCAGAAGAGTTGTGGCTCTGGGGCAGGTCTCCCCTCTCCAGGCTGGGCTCCTGGTGAGGGGCAGCCACCACCCTGCCCAGCTTGATGAGCAGCAACACCCAGGCTCAAGTTCCTGAAGGCGCCTGTCATTTGTAGGGCCATTAACGATGATCTGAGCCACACAATTAGTTTTCCTTGTTCGTTTCCTCTGGCCGGGTCTGAGAACCGGGACCAGTGTTTCCAGGAGTTATGGAAATGCCATCAGGCTCTGCCTCTGCTGCTGTTCTGGGGCCTTGGCTGCAGGCATGTCCCAGCAACAAGTGACACTTGTTGGTGTCACCTCCTAGGAGAGGGGAACGTGGACCCCCTCACCCCACGATGGGCAGGCAAATAAAGGAGGCAAATGATGGTCAACCTCGGAGGCCGCTGAGGCTGGGAAACGCCAGCACTCGATGCCTGTGCTGTGGGGACAGGCAGGGTGACCAGGCAGTGGGGATGTCCGCGCTGCAGCAGAGAGTTGTGGTGGTGGAGGGGACCGGGGAAGGCCGTCCCGGGGGACAGACAAGGCTGGTTGAGGCTGTTAAGGAGAGGATAAGGGAAAGGCCGGCCGGTGGTGATGGAGATGAGCAGGAAAGGGCACCCCAGCTGGGGACAGCGAAAGGCTGAGGAGTCAGACGGGACCGGTGGAGTCCATCGCGTGGGGTCGAAGGGATGGACGAGGACATACCGGGAGGACAGCGGCACTGGGATCGCCACCCTGGTGAGGGCCGAGTTGGGCAGGTGGAGGCCAGCCCAGGGGGCGAGAGGGCGCCGGGGAAGGGCCTGGCCCGGGCTCAGCCACCGGCGCCCCTGGCGTGCAGCTCCGCGCTCAGGCCCTGCCCCGCCGGGCGGCGATTGGCGGAGCGGCGCGCAGCGGGGAAGGGGGCGTGGCGGCGCGGGGGAAAGGCGGCGGGGAGGTGCGGCCGCCATCTTGTGCGTCGCCGGAGCCAGGCGAGCGGCCCGCAGCGTGGCGCCGCCCGATCCCGCGCTGCTCCCGCCGCAGCCGCCGCCAGGGCCGCTGGCTCCCGCCCGGGGGCGGCGGCGGACGCGGGAGCGGAAAAGCTCGGTGTGGACGGGATCCCCCCCTGCGGGCTCGGCGGCGGCGGCGGCGGCGGCCCCTCCTCCCGTCGCTCCCCGCGTCCCTCTCCGGAGCCCTCCCCGCGGGTTTGTGGCGCTGCGCCGGGGGAGGATGAACGGAGGATAAATGGTGCCCAAGGCGGACAGCGGCACCTTCCTCCTCCTCTTTCTCCTGGTGCTGAGCATCACCGAGCCGCTGCGGCCAGGTAGGGGCGGTGGGGCCGGTCCGGGGAGTGGGGGACCCTGGGGTTCCAGTCATCCCTCCTCAGCCTGGGGGCGGGTCCCGGGCCCGGGGCGTTGCGGGTGCGGGGGGCACCGGGATTCCTCCGGGGCAGGAAAGCGAGCTGCGGGCCGGGGCGAGAGCCGCCGGTGGGCGCAGAGGCCGGCAGGGTTAGCCGCCGGTGAGCGGCGTCCCGGGAGGTCAGCGCCCGGCGGGCGTGCAGGGGCGCCGGGGCCGGGAGCAGGGACGCCTGGAAGAGGCAGGTTCTGGGGTCGCTCTGGCCCGAAGCCTGTCCTGAGCTCGGAGCTTGGTTGGGCTGAGCCAGCGGCGTCTCTGCCGCTTCTGTGTACTTTAAAAAGGGGATGGGACTCTGCCGAACCGTGGGGTGGAACGTCGGTCCCCTGTGCCGGCAGGCTGGCTCCGCAGAGCGCTGTGAGTTAGGGTAAAAAAAAAAAAAAATCATTCTGAACTTTGAAAGCTTGGGTGGAAAGCTCCTTAACCCCGCAGGTAATTAGCAGTGGGTATGTGGCAGCATGACTAAGTTTTCAGGTGCTTCTTACTTACCTGCTTCTATGTTATGAGCCTCGAATGCCAACAGAACAAGACAAAAAAAAAATCTAATTTTCAAAGTGCTGTTTGATCTTGCCAGAAAGAAAAACCCGTGTTGCATCACAACTTTGTGTGGTACCTTCCTAGTTCTGTTCTTGCCTCTTTCAGGGAAATAATTTAGTGATAAGAGTTTGTGTGGTAGCTGCTATGCGGAGTGTTTTAACATGTTAAAATGATTGGTGATGAAATAGTGTTTGCTGGTTGAAAACTACATCTTTTCTAGGTACCTTGCTTGGTCGGGGTTTCTTTTTGGGTGTTGAAGTCCCTGGGGAGCTTAGTAGAGCCTCCGCATATCTGGGGCTGCTCTTGCCAAAGAACATCAACAGCCCAAGTGTGAGGCTGCCTGGAGCAGCTTTGCAGGTCTGGAAACCATTGCACCATGCTGCTGCTCCTGGGTGATGCCTGCTCCTTTCTAAACAGGAGGCTAAGAAGGATGATGATGTCCTTTGAAATCCTCTTGTTCTTTCTCTTCAAAATAACTTTTATGACCTAGACTCATAAAACTGAACAGTACCAGCGAAGTGCATTAAGCAAGTTGCCAGTACAGCCAAAGCACAACTGGGTCAGTGTAGGCAGGCTTACTGAAATAACCAACTTGGATGTTGAAACCACGCTGTGTGTGCCTGGTTTCGTTTTAGCTTGTTTTTTTGGCAGGGCAGTGCATGTGTGTAGGGTTTAAGAGAGGCTCTTAAGTGGCTGAAAAAAAAACCAAACCCTTGGAGCTGCTAACCTCCATGGGTTATTACAGCCAGAAGCTTTTATGTGGGAGAAGACACCGATTTTGAGTGACTTCCTTTGTAGGTGGCACTGCCACAGGCAGCTAAGCTGCTGGTTGGAAAGGCTCAGCAGAGATTCAGAGCTGTCTGTGCCCCTTTACAGGTGGGTAGATTTGACCCTGAGCTATGTTGTATCCTCTCAGAAAATGACATTTCCTGCATTGTCAGTACATTCATCGCTGCAGTTGGATATCATCTCTCTTAGCAGCTGATGTTGGATGGACGAGGACAAATTTTTCACTGAGATTTGCATTTGTCCACTGGTGCCCTAATGTATCTACTTTGGGGATTTGTGGTCCTGTAGCCACATTGGCATGAGTCTCATTCTTGTGAGCCAACCCTGACTCGACTCTGCTCAGGTTATACACAACTGGCTTTGAAAGCTGTAGAATTAGAGTTCCTCTATGGCAGCCCCATGGTGCTCAAACCATGTTGTCTTCCTGACACTAATGTGAGGTTAACCACACTGGATGTAGTGTTGCAGCTGGAATTCCTTGCTCTATGAGGTGTTTCTGAATCCATTTGGGAGATGATCCTCCATCGGTCAATTAAGAACTTCTAGCAACTTTCATATAAACAATCATCATGTTTGGGTTTGAGTCAATTTGGAGGAGGGAAAATGGAACTAATGAAGGATTCTGAAGCTGAAATTGGTGTTTGAGGCTTGAGGGAAGATTCAGGCTGAGGATTATGAAGAAATTCTTGACAGCGAGGGGGGCGAGACACTGGCACAGGTTGTCCAGGGAGGCTGGGGCTGGCCTCTCCCTGATGGAGATGTTCAAGGCTGGACTGGATGAGGGCTTGAGCACCCTGGGTTGGTGGGAGGTGTCCTGCCCATGGCAGGGGTGTTGGAACTGGATAATCTTTAAGGTCCCTTCCAGCCCAACCCATTCTATGAATCTATGAATCCTGTTTAGTTGGAGGCTTGGGGTGAGTGTGGTACTTGAGCTGTCCATGGTGATACCTCTTCTTCCTCAGGAGAGAGCCCATCCCTTCAGGGTGGCTTCACATAATTTTGCCAGTGTCATTTGCTTTTCAGTATACTTCATTTAATATTCTGAATCTCCTGAATTCAGATCTCTGAATATCTGAATCAAAGAGATCACCTGCTTCAGTAGGTTAAATACTCTATGGGTTGATCCTGAAACAGAAGGTGCAAACAGGGCAAGTGTGGTTAGGGCAAGCAGGGAGGCTGCACAGAGCCATATCTAACATTTTAATTGATGCTGAAGAAGTCTCCTTTGTCATTTGTTGAGGTTTGTGTGTTTTTGTTTTTGTTGTTTTTTTTTTAGGGGAGGTGCATGGATTTCCTCGGAAAAAAAGAGGAGTTTTGGGCTTAGTAGCGTTGGTTTTTCTTGATGCTTCTCTAAACTTGTGTATTGTAGCAACTGTTAGTGGTTTAGAAAGGCTGCCTGCGGCTGGCTTAGCTTGAGTCTGTGCTTGGAGCTATCAGCTGAGTGCTGCAGAGTGCTGGGAGGTTTGCTATACCCTCAGCTGAATGTGTAGTCCCTTCACAATTCAGTCCCAACGAATCAGGCACCTCTTTGTCCTGCCGTGTTAATTTGACACTAGCTTTGTGTCCATGTTCTTGCTGTGCTCTTCAGATAAATAAAACCTCCTTTTAAGCCTCCTCCACTGTAGTATCTTTTCAGGCGATCTGAAAGGCAGCAATGTTACATGGACCTCTTATTTCTGCATTTAGGGTGAGGTGGGGTTTAATAAATTAGGGGAGAAATTTTAATTAAACTTGCCTTTTTTGCCCCTGATTTTTCTCTCTTGATTACACGAATTTGTTTTATGCTACTGCCATGGCTAACAGCATCAGGTCCCTCTGACACACCAGGACATCAAGCCTGTGGAGACCTCAGTTCCTGGAGGTACTGTGAGCAGTTGTTTTTTCTCTCAGCCTGTGCACTTAATGGCGATTTTGTGCCTTTGAGATTCTCTGCTTAGGTCTTTTTGACCCTGTGTTTCTCCTTTTCCCTTTCTATTTTGACCATAAGTTGCTTGTTCTGCCTAGGTGCTTGCTTCAAAGAGTTCTCTTTTTTTTAAAGTAGGGCATTTCTCCTTGAGTCGTGTGTCTCAAGGACTAACTTAATATTTCCTTTAAACACTTCCTGAATTGATTATGTCTGGTGCTGTGACACTTCTTTTTTTTAGGAGGGGGTATTTACCACAGTAGGCTTTGGCTTAATAATATCTTTTCCAGGATGATTCAAAACATCTGCTTCAGGTTATCTGACAAGCTGCCTGAGAGCTGTTGTCTTTATGTGCAGAAATATTTCAGTGGAGCGTTAAGTGAGTCACATGAACAGTACTGGTTCTGGCCTGGATTTATGCTGAGTTTCTGAACACCAGATATGTTTCTGTTGGCTGTTGAGAGAGCATCAGAGATGCAAATTGTTACAAATTCAGTTTTGCAGCATAGTTTAAGAATCATAGAATGGTTTGGGTTGGAAGGGATGTCCAAAGGTCATCCAGTCCAACCTCCCTTGCAGTCAGCAGGCGACGTCTTCCACAAGAGCAGGTTGCTTAGAGCCTTGTTGAACCTCCAGGGCAACCTGTGCCAATGTTCCAGCACTCCCATGGTGCAGAATTTGTTCCTAACATCCAATCTAAATCTGCTCTGTTCTCATTTCAAACCATTGTCCCTTGTCCTGTCACTGCAGACCTTGGAAATGGTTCCTCTGCAGCCTTCTTGTACCAACCCCTTCAGGTAGCAGCAGGCTGCTCTTAGGTGTCCCTGGAGCCTTCTCTTCTCCAGGCTGAACAACTCCAGCTCCCTCAGTCTGTCCTCATAGCAGAGATGCTCCAACCCTCTGATTATCTTCATGGCCCTCCTCTGGACCCACTCCATCAGGTCCATGTCATGTAAGAAGTTTCTGTTAACATCCCATTGCAAGGCAAACCTTTGGTGTCTTTATGTAACATTGGGAACTTGGAGCAGTCTGGAGTGATGAGGATGGCATGTTTAGAACAGTTTTTAGAGGATTCATTGAGGTGATCATTGCTAAAGACAATGACATCTTTTTGTAGTTCTCTAACAAGATCCTGCTGCTTGTTAATGGAAAACACTTAACCATGGTCAGGCTTTAGACTGGGTTTTGTAAGAGTGGTTTAGTAGAGCCTGATGAATGTAGGTCAGTGCCTTTCTTAGAGTGTTTGCTAGGCAGCTAAAAGCCAGTTGAGTTCTTGTTCTTGCAGCTTTCTTCCTCCACTTCAAAGCTAGACAGAGGAAGTAATTTTATTACCTAAGTTCTGTTCTGAAAAATTTTGCACGACTTACTTAATTTGCAGTGCTTCAAAAGGCTTTTGGCAAGAAGGCTGCTCTGATTAAAAAGCTCCACAACTTTAACCTGAGCTTTGAACCTTTCATACACTTTGGTGCTTGCTTGGACGGGGCTTGTGGTTATGGTCTTACTGGTGGGGAGATTTTATCTTCACAAAATCACAAATCACTGAGGCTGGAAAAGACCTCTGAGATCATCAAGTCCAGCCTATAACCTAACACCACCACATCAGCTAAACCATGCCACTGAGTGCCACATCTAATCTTTTTCTTAAAGACCTCCAGGGATGATGACTCCACCACCTTCCTGGGCAGTCCATTCCAGTTCCTCATCACCTTTCTGTGAGGAAGTGCTTCCTAATATCCAACCTAAGCTTTCCCTGCTGCAGCTTCAGACCATGCCCTCTTGTCTTGCCTGGGAGCAGAGCTTGACCCCCACCTAACTACAACTTGCCCTTCAGGTAGTTGTAGAGAGTGATAAGGTCCCCTTTAAGTCTCCTCTTCTCCAGGCTGAACACCCCCAGCTCCTTCAGCCTGTCCTCCTAAGGCTCGCCCTCCAGCCCTCTTGTCGCTCTCCTCTGGACCCACTCCAGGACCTCAATATCCTCCTTGCAGTGAGGGGCCCAGAGCTGCACACAGTGCTGGAGGTGAGGCCTCCCCAGTGCTGAGTACACAATACAATTGTGGAGTCTCCTTCTCTGGACACTTTCCAGCCCTATCCGGATGTGTTCCTGTGTGACCTGCAGTGTAGATTCTATGGTCCTGTTCTGGAAGGGAGGGTTGGATTCTGTGATCTCCAGAGGTCCCTTCCAACCCCTAATATCCTGTGACCCTGTGAATTGACAAGTGTATTTAAATTGCTAACTCTTTATTGTCAGTTAGTTAGCAGTTGTAGGTCTCAAATGCAAGGCAGAGCTCTTTGGAGTAGAAGTCTAAACCAGCCAGCAGTCAAAGTCATTTTGAGGTGATCCACTTGTGCGCTGTGGCTGAATGTGTCTGGGTCTGATCAGTTGAATGGTATCAGTTAATTCAAATCAGTTGTAAAATGTGGCCTGGGCCCAGCATTCCTCTGCTGTGAAGGGATTTCATTGGCAGGCAAGTGGAAGCCCTTTTTTTGCTTTTTTTGTTTGCTGTCTCTACCTTTCTGAGAGCTCTTGTGAGTAACATTGATTCTGCTTCACGTTGTTGCTCACTACAGCCCCTGTCTTTGTTTAGCTGAATTCCTATGGGGGCTTCTGGATGTCAGGGGCAGAAGAGTTTTTGTCACACCTCCTCAGTTAGTTTTGCTGAAAGTAGGGCTTGCCTGTCTTCCAGTCTTATGTTCCTCTCTCATTCCCTTCTCAGTCTGCTGGGTTTAGGTTTTCTCTATTTTCCTTCTGTTACACATCGGTGTACTTTGCTAGTATTCCTCTGCACTTCTGTTATGAGCTGCAGAGCAAGGCTGATGGATTTGAAAAGGCTTTCTTCCACCTGCTGTCAGTGTGGCAAAGAGAAAAGGCAGAAGGTACTAGATTTTTTGAAGTCTGATACTTAAAATGATTCCTGATGTTAATTAGAAGGGAAGTTTTTTGAAGTGTGAGTTTGCTACTAGTTGCAGCTACAAAGTAAAGCAGAAGAAAGGGTTCAGTAGGCAGAGGGCTGTTTGCTTCTGTTGCTCTGGCTCTGAGTAGCAGTAGAATGGAAGGGGAGTTTGGGAGTTTGCAAAGACAGCTTCTGTGTCTCCATGGTGAGTTTGGAAATAGAGGAAGGTTAGGCCAGAACAGAAGTGATGGAGGAGAGAGCACTGCTGCAGCCTCTCTGGAGTGGGAGGAGGCAGTAGTGGAAGTATTTCTTCTCTCTCAGTAGCTCTTCAAGCTAGCTTGAAGAGAGAAGGATTTTAGATATTATGCATGAAAGATGTAAAATCCCCCAGTGCATGTCAGAACATTAGCCCAAACTTCGGGGAGTTACCTTGTCCCCTGGGATTAGCTTTGCTAGTGCTGGTTTTGATGTCAAATGGTGCTGCCTGCATGGTGCCTCCCTCTGAGGTCAGTCTCTGAGTAATGCCTGGCTCTCAGGGCTTTTACATGGTGATTTCTTGAGAATTTTATAAGGCCTCATTTCACCCTGTGGGGTGCAAGTCAAGAACTACTTCTGTGGTTAGCAGAACTTGCCGTTGCCCTCGTGCGCACTGCACCATGCAGAGCCTGCGTAGCCCTGCTTGACCTGCTGGTTCCTGCAGAGCAGGGAACCTGGAAACAGCACAGTGATGTTGGTGCTCCTGCCCTTTGGGGATAGGGTGGGTGCTCCAGGGGGGTTGTATTTTAAAATGAAATGAGTGAGGAGTTCTTGCACTGACAGTCTGAGCAAGGTAATTCTTGAGATAGAAACAGGTTATGGCTTGATGAGAGGCTCTGCTGGTCTTTGCCTGGGTGATCTCAAGGGCTAACCTGTGATGGAAAGATACTTGCTAATATTTTATTCTGTGTAGACTGATAGAAAGTTATGTCTGGAAGTGGTGCTAAGAGATTGGGCTGTCCATCTTCCTCTCCCAGGACAGAATCTGGTACAGCCAGGCAGTTTTGGAAGGATACCTATCTGGCACATCTCTAATGATTTCCTGTGATGACACTCCAAACACCACAGTCTCTTAGTAACTCTAACAGGCAGTCTGTGGCTTGTCCTGCAATTGCAGCTCATTATTCTTAGATTCATAGAATGGTTTGGGTTGGAAGGGACCTTAAAGCTCATCCTGTTCCAACCTTCTGCCATGGGCAGGGACACCTCCCACCAGCCCAGGTTGCTCAAGACCTCATCCAACCTGGTCTCTAATACCTTCAGGAAGGGGACATCCACAAGCTCCCTGGGCATCTTGTTCCAGTGTCTCACCACCCTCACTGTCAAGAATTTCTTCCTGTATGAATACCCTTCAGGTGCCAGCACATACCAGTTTTTCAGCAGTGCTAAGTGTGGTGGCTGCCTGGCAGTGACTCTTCCTTCCTGGCTTTCCACTCTAGAAGGCTTTATGTACCATTCCAGATCCTTGCATGGCAGGCTCACACCTTTGCCTTGTACTTCCTGGGGTGGCTTTGCAGAGAACCTGTGGAGTCAGGGAGATATCACAGCGTGGTGAAGTCATTGATTAGCTGCAGCAGAACCTTAGCAACTGAGTTGCTCAAAGACGTGAGTTCAGGATTAACCTTTAATCCACATTCCCCAACCCGTGAAATCCTCTGGCATCTTGTGGTTTCCTGAGAAACTTTGTTGCTGTATTAAAGGGTCAGCCTGCTAATTCTGGGCTTGATGAACAGCATTTTAATGGTCTTAGCTGGATGGAACTGCTAATGGAGTTATTAGCACTTTTGATGCTGCCATTTAGATTATTTAGAAACACAGTTTTAAGTGTAATGGAAATTGATAGTTGCCTCATTAACTGAAGCCGAACAAAATAGCATTTGGCTTCCTAGTTAATTGAAATTAAAACCGGGTGATCTAACCCTTATATTTAGCTTCTGTTTTGTGTATTGATCAGTGCTTGACAATTGTCAGCCACCTCAGAAAATGTAGAAATGGAGAATTAGCTCTTGGGGCTTTCCCTACTCGTTTGTCCTTTAACTTACTGATTTCTTTCTTCATCATATTTTCATTTGTGTAATTCCCCCACCCCACCTTTTCCGTGACTACCTTCTCTGCTGTGCTTCTTGTGCCTTTCTCACTGTGAAACCAGTTACTTGGGGTACCCAAAGGAATTCTTGGGGAATGTAGCTAGCAAACAAATAGGATTAAGTGCTTTTGGTGGTAGAACGACTCTGGGTGTTCTGGGCTGGCGGCAAATGCATTTTCTTGAGGGAGCTTTAGATGTCCGTTGGAAATGCTGAAGCCTCCGTGGGTTTGTGTTTTGCCACTCAGATCTGCATTGCAGAGTGGGTAATAAACCAGCTGAGGTTTGAAGTGGGTGAGTACAGCCTCTAGATCTAAGGATCTGTGCCCAGGGAGGTCAGTTCCAGCCTGGACTGTGGCTTGCCCAGACCAACTCTGCCCTCAGATCTCTGTGGGAAGATAAATGAGGTGGTAGAAGGGTAGGTGTCAGGCATCACCTTGACCTGAGTGAGTTAGTGTTGTCCTTCAGTATCTGTGTGTTCTGTCTGCTGGTATTTCTTCAGCAATTGAAATAAAAAGGTGTCTTCTGACTTAAAAGTAACACAGCTTCTTTTGGACTCTGCAAAAGGAAACAAATTGTCCTGCTTCAACACCTGCTTGGTTTGAGGTTGTGCCCAAGTAACATTTTGCCTTGTGTATGCTGAACTTCCAAAGCCTCTTACAACTTATTTTAATGTAGGGGTGCTCTAAACTTTTGTGATTTCTCTCTTAATAAATCTGTGAAATTGTTACGCTGAACTTACTCTTTACTGATTAAAATACACTTAACATAAATTTACTAATGAGGTCTTGGAAAAAAAAATTCTTGTGAAAAGTAGAGGATCTTGCAGGACTGAGTGAGATCCAGGTACACAGACTTAATCAGAAGCATTCTTCTCCCTCAATTCTGGTGATAAAGCAGATAGGAGAAAAGTGGTCCAAGGATGCTATTGAGTGCTCATTTGTGTCTTCCTGAGCAGTAATGGAGTTGGAGGTTTCTATTGATGTGACAGCTGAAAACCAGCAAAGATCAGGCTTCATGGTATAGCATCTGACACACATGCAGAATAGAAGCAGGCTGAAGAGCTCCAGCAGTACTTGAGCTGTTGGAAGATGTGGGCAATGAGAAAATGTCTCTCTTACTTCCTGACTTCTGAAAGTCAGGGGTTTATCTGAAGTTTCTGTTCAGGTACTTGTTTTACCATGGAAGAAAGCAGCACAGGATCTCACTAATTCCTGCCGTGTCCAGCCTCGGCTGAGTCGGGGAAAATGCTGTTCAAAGCATGAGGTGTTTGCTCCAGTGCACAACAGCCACTGCACCAGCTACTACACACAAAAAAAAGGTATTTTTGTATTTGAGGTCAGAATGTTTCTGTATATTGAACTTTTGCTTTTAAATATATTGGCTGCTTGCTCATCAGCTCTTGTACAAGATGTGAAGGGGGAAAAAAAAGGCAACAGGAGCAGAAGCTTTTGTTAGTGTTGTCTGCATCTGAATAATGCTCATGTGCAGATTTCTTTGTCTCCTCAAGTTATTAGATTCTTCTTTCACAGGATGTTAGCAGTTGGAAGGGACCTCAAAAGCTCAATTTAAGATTGTTTACAGAATCACAGAATTGTCAGGGCTGGAAGGGACCTCAAGGATCATCTAATTCCACTCTTCCCTGCCCTGGGCAGGGACATCTCGCACTAGATCAGGTTGCCCAGAGCCACATCCAGCCTGGCCTTACAAACCTCCAGGGATGAGGCTTCCTACACCTCCCTGGGCAACCTGTGCCAGTCTCTCACCATCCTCATGGTGAAGAATTTCTTCTTAATGTCTAATCTAAATCTCCTAGTCCTATCACTACCTGACACCCTAAAAAATCTCCTAGTCCTATCACTACCTGACACCCTAAAAAATAATTTGGTTTTTAAATTAAGCAATAGTGTATTTTTTTTTTGAGAGTGGTTAGAAATACCTGATTTTATAGGTAAGGGTTTTTCTGTCTATGGCATTAGACCATTGCAGTCCATCATGTTTTAATTCAGCAAGATATTCTAAGTACATTCATGGAATGGTTTGGGTTGGAAGAGACTTAAAGCCCATCCAATTCCAACCCCTCCTGCCACAGGCAGGGACACCTCCCACTAGCACAGGTTGCTCAAGGCCTCATCCATCCTGGCCTTGAACACCTCCAGGGAGAGAGCAGCCACAACCTTCCTGGGCAGCCTGTTCCAGTGTCTCAACACTTGGCCTTCAATTGTATATTTACATTAGATGTGTTTGGATTTTTCACATCCTGAAGGTTTAAGAATGTGCTTAAATACTCCTGAATCCTGTACTGGGGGAAAAAACAACCAGAGAAGCTTTTTGTTGTCCTGCAAAGGAGGAACATGTGTTGCCTTTTTGAAAGAAAATGGGTTTGCTAACTAATGCTGCTGAAATCTGCCATTTCCTACCTTCAGTGTAGTAGTGGCTACAGATTAGCCTTGATTACTCTGACAGTTCTTGGATTGCTGTTATGATCTTTCATCTGAATACTCTTCTTGTTAAAACCAGATCTAAAGGAAATACCAATACAGTTCATAGAAAACTTGAGACTGATTTTTTTTTTTTTTTTTTCCCTTGCCTCTGTGGAAAATTCTCTGATCTCCATAGAAGAGTTGTTTGGTTTGGGTTTTGTTGTTGTTGGTTTTTTTTTTTTTTAAGCTTTGGGTTGGGTTTTTTTTGTGGTGGTTTGAGGCTAATTGGAACATTTTAATGAGAGAAATGAAATAATTGGTTGTAAAAAGAAAATAATGATGAAGTCTGTATCATTCATTGGTTAGCTGAGAGGGATAAAAAGCCAAAAGTAAACCATTTGTCCCACTCTGGTCTATGATGCTGCCTCTCTTTGCTTCCTCCTCACCCTGCTCTTAATATCTCTCCACTAATCTTGGCTTTACACATAACAACCTAAACTTTGCTGGTTGCTTTTGTCTGGGAAAGCAGAGGGAGAAAGAGAGAGTAGCTTCGAGCCCTTCTGGGCAGTTTCTTTGCCTGGGAGGGAATTTGGATTTCTGTATTATTTATAATTTGTATGTGATTGTAAATATATTGTGTATATATGCTGGTAAATTTTGCTTTGCTGTAAATAGAGCTTCAGCTTCCAAACTGTCTGAGTTAGTCTGGTAAATTCCAATAGTGATGGTGGGGGAAGTTTCTAACTCACCACATTTTTCAACACCTGTAATTTTATTTGCTCAAAGGAAACTCAGCTTCTTTCTCTGGTGAGCCTTCCAAAGTGAAAACTGCTTGGCATAGAAACAAGTATTGGTCCATACTTGACTTGATAGGATATGGACTTGTCATCCTGAAAATGCAGTTGGTTGGAAGAGGTGATTCTGAGCTGTTCTGGAGGTTGGATCAGTGCAGGACTAGTGCAGATGCCTGCTGGGAGGAAGGAGGAGCAGGTGTAGTGGTTTAGGACTTACTGGAAAATTCCACCTGAGAAGTCAGGATTTTCCCAAGAGCTCAGTGCAGAATGCAAATAGATTAGAGGATTGGTTGTAAAAAGAATAATAATGATAAAGTCTATATCATTCATTGCTTTGCCAGTTGGGATAAAAAGTCAGTGCATAAGCAGTTCTGTCTTCTTTCTGTCCTTGGCTTCCATCTCCTTGCAACTCTCTGCTTTGCACTGCTCCCCTTAGAGCTGTCCTAACCTTTCTGCTGGTACAAACTGACTGGGAGGTAATGGGAGAGGGAGGAGGGAGCATGTCTGGCTGGAAAACCTTTCTGGGTTTGTCCAGGGGGGTTGAAGAACAATTCAAGGGGATTCAGTTCTGGGCCCCTCAGTTTAAGAAAGATGTTGAGGTGCTGAACGTGCCCAGAGAAGGGCAGCAAGGCTGGGGAGGGGGCTGGAGCACAGCCCTGTGAGGAGAGGCTGAGGCAGCTGGGGGTGTGCAGCCTGCACAAGAGGAGGCTCAGGGCAGACCTCATTGCTCTCTGCAGCTACCTGAAGGGAGGTCGTGACCAGCTGGGGTTGGTCTCTCCTCCCAGGCATCCAGGGACAGAATAAGAGGACACAGCCTCAAGTTGTGCCAGGGCAGGTCTAGACTGGATGTTAGAAAGTTCTTCAGAGCAAGAGTGATTGGCATTGGAATGGGCTGCCCAGAGGTGGTGGAGTCTGGAGACTGGATGAGGCACTTAGTGCCATGGGTTAGTTAATTAGAAGGTGTTAGGTGATAGGTTGGACTTGGTGATCTTGAAGCTCTTTTCCAACCTGGTTAATTCTGTGGTTCTGTGATCCCCGTGAAGGTCCTTGTGTTGTTTCTACTTTGTAAATAATTATAAATACATTTTTACACATTGTATTATAGGCTTTTAGATTTTAGCTTGCTGTAAATATATTGCTTCATTTGATTCCAAGCCTTCTGAGCTAGTCTGGTGATCTTATTTGGGAGTAATTTTCAACCCACTACAGCAGGTAATGCTGAAAACTTGTGAAGACAGAGCTGAGAACCAGAGGTATGTGTGGTGTGTTTTGGATGAGACACTGGTTGCCTAGGGAGGTTGTGGATGCCCCCTCGCTGGAGGTGTTCAGGGCCAAGCTGGGTAAGGCCTTAAGCAGCTGAGTCTAGTCCAGAGGCATCCCTGCCCCTAGATGGGGTTTTGGAGTAGATGATCTGTGAGGTCCCTTCCAGCCTGAGCCATTCCATGATTGTTGGCACCCACAAGCATGTTCCATAAGTACTGAGGTTCAGTGAAACCTGTGCTCCAGGGGACTTGTCTCCTGTATCCCTCTGCTTCTGCCACTGTGGTACCCTTGCCAGGCTCTGCTGATTTAATGAGGCTGTGTCTTCCCCATGTCCCTTTTGTCAGTCCACAAGATGCTGGCAAACATGAGGAAGTCGTGGGTCCTGCTGGGCTTTTTGCCAGCTGTGAAGCCACCCCAGTGCAGTGACAGTGGTGGCAGCTCAGTGTGCAGGTGTGCTGGCAGCTAACTGCTCAACGAACCTCCTGTGGCTTTCTTGCTGTCTCAGGTTCAAGGCAGGCATCATTTCCTTTCCTGGCTTTCCAACCCTTGCACTGCACACTGTGGTTTCCAGATCTTGCCTTCTTTTTCAGACTTCATTCAGACTGGTTAGTGAGTTTGTGAGGTGTGATTGGTGCATTCATTATCAGCTTACTGGAATGGGCTTTCTTTAGGCAAAGTCCAAAACTGCGGTGATGCGCAGGTTTAGGTCACTTGTCACTACTGTACCAGGTAAGTCCCACCTAATGCTCTGCAAAACTTCTGAAGTCACAAAGAAAGGTTTTTAGAGGAGTTTGAACCATGTTAATGGGCTCTGGAGTGCCCATGGCTTTGGTTGGTTTGTGCTGAGTGCTCTTGGTGCCAGCGCTGTGTTTTGGTTTTCCCCACTGCTGCTGTAACATAAGAGTTTCTGGGCGGGGGGAGGGATTAAATGCAACGCTGGTGCTTAGCTGGCATCCTCACTGCTATGAAAATCAACTGCCTTTTGGTCTGGAATGTTGCACTGCCTAATTCCCACTGTTCTTACGGCTTAGTTCAAGTAGCAGGATTTTGTTTCTGTGTAGTTTTAGCTGTACTGAGGAACTGGGAGATCTTCCTAGTTTTTTTTTTTTTTTTTTTTTTTCTTTCCTGTTTCAATTTTAGGNAGGATTTTTTTTTTTTGTAGTTTTAGCTTGTTTGAGGAACTGGGGAATTTTTCTTGTTTTTTTTTTTTTTTTTTTTTTTTCTTTCCTGTTTCAATTTTAGGATTAAGTGTCCACATCTGTAAAGCACAAAGTCTGTATTTACTAAGGCTTAGGAATTCATCATTCCTATTGAGGAAGCTCTGATGGTGCTTTGGCTGGGTGCTGGCTCTCTTGCACTGCCTCAGTTATGTTTTGTTTTTTTTATTGAGAGGTGGGAGATGTTTTTTTGTTTAGGGTTTTGTTTGGTTGGTTTTCATTTGTTTTGATTTTTTTTTTTTTTTTTAATCCTTACTGGCATTGAGTGTGCCCTGCAGACAATGAACTGCAGTGAATGACACTTGTGAGCAAGGAGAAATTGGGTCAGTTCCAAGCTCTCGCAGAGTGTAGGTACAGCTGATAAGAGGGGGTGAGGGGAAGGAGGCTGCTATTCTCCTTTAATGTGCTCTAGAAGCTTTTGATGGACATTAGGGTGATCCAGCGTAACTTACTGTGACAGAACACTCAGCAATACAGAATGTTCATTAGAATTGTTCATTAAGGATTTACAGTGTTCAAGTGGGGTGCTGTCACAGTTTTAATTACTTGATGAAACCACACGCCGAGGTCATGCAGGAAACGCCGCTGCCTCTGACACAGAGTTAGTTATTTTTAGAACCCATATGTTCCTACTGAATGGGATTGTAACTTCAGAATCCTTCATTTCCAGGAATTACATCTGAGAATATGTGTCTTTGGCTGTGTCTGTAGCAGGTGGTTCTTTTTCCTTTCCTGGGCTCTGTGCCCTTTTGCTTTCCTATCCCCTGCACATCCTCAGGCCACGATGAACCAATGCTGCATGACCTCCATGAGGCATAGGAAGTTCTGTGGAAATGTGAGGAAGAATTTTTTCACTGTGAGTGTGACAGGACACTGGAACAGGCTGCCCAGGGTGGTTCTGGAGTCTCCCCCGTTGGAAATACTCCAAACCCACCGGGACACATTAATGTGTGATCTGGTATAGGTGATCCTGCTCTGGCGGGGCAGTTGGACTGGATGAGCTTTTGAGATCCCTTCTAGCCCCTGACATTCTGTCATTCTGAGGAATGTACTTAAGCAGGTTTTTGGTAGCACAGATGAACAGCTTCCAGCTTTAAACTAGGTTGCAAGGGGGGGAGTGAGAAAGCCAGGCTTACTATAAGCACTGTCTGCTCTTCCATCCCACCCTTCTTGAGCTTGCTCACTAGGATGTCATGGGAAACCGTGTCAGAGGCCTTGGTAAGGTCAAGCTAGGCTACATCCACTGGTCTCCCTGAATCTCCCCATTCAGTTATGTCCTCACAGAATGCTATCAGGTTAGTCAAGCATGATTTCTCCTTGGTACACCAGTGCTGACTACTCCTGATAACCTTCTTCTCTTCCAAGTGCCTTGAGATCCCCTCCAGAAGGAGCTGCTCCATCATTTTTCCAGGGATGGAGGTGAGGCTGACTGGTCAGTAGTTCCCTGGAACCTCTTTGTTGCCCTTTTTGAAGACAGGAGGGACATTGTCTCTCTTCCAGTCCTCAGACACCTCTCCCGACTGCCACGATTTGAGAGTTCATAGGAGCTGGTTACAAGATAGAGTTCAAAGAGCTGTGATCAATGGTGCCAGGTCCAGCTGTAACTAGTGGNATCAGTATCTGAGGGCTGGGGAGTCAGGAGCGGGGGGACAGGCTCTGCTCACTTGCTCCCTGTGGTAGGACAAGGAGCAATGGATGGAAGCTGCAGCACAGGAGGTTCCACCTCAACACAAGAGGGAACTTCTTTACTGTAAGGGTCACAGAGCCCTGGCACAGGCTGCCCAGAGAGGTTGTGGAGTCTCCTTCTCTGGAGACTTTCAAGGCCTGTCTGGATGTGTTCCTCTGTGACCTGAGCCAGATTGTATGGCCCTGCTCTGGCAGGGGAGTTGGACTCAATGATCTCTATTGGCCCCTTCCAACCCTTGACATCCTGTGGTCTTGTGAACAGCTGAGCACTGTTACCTTCTGTGGAGCTGACTGTGAAAACAGAATGCTCTGTTCTATGGCTTTTTCATTCTTCTGGGTGTTTTAAATCTTAATTGTTTTATGGGTTTGTCATTTGAAGACCAGTAAAATGGAACAAGTTTTATTGAGAAACTTCCATAAACTTAATCTGTGGAATGGATAAGTTGTGTGGGAGCATCACAAATAAGTGTTCTTCCCAGAAAATAAGGAGATATTATCATAGTCTGGTTTTGCTGTGTGGTGAAGCACTGTGCTACACTGAATGCAGCAGTGCATGGGGTCAGGATGAATTAAAAAACCTAATGGAAGTGAGATTCTCCAGGTGACATCAAGAAACATGCTGGGAGATGAATGTGTAGTGGAAACCTCTCTGAGAGCTGGAGCTGAGGGAAAATACTGTTCAGGTGTGGCTTCACTGGCCTGAGAGATTTGTGTGGGATTGGAGACAAACCCACGAAAACCTGTTCAAAGACTGTATCTGAACACCCTTAAGTTCCATCTCATCTTCTGTCACTGCAAGGTGTCCAGCCACTGACTTCTGGGCAGCACTGCCCTGCTTTGTGCCAGCTAGCAGGTTTTCAGGAGTTGTGTGTGAGATGCTTTACCTGCTCCCATGAAGAAGTTCTTCACCACGAGGGTGGTGAGACACTGGAACAGGTTGCCCAAAGAGGTGGTGGAAGCCTCATTTCTGAAACTTTTTAAGGCCAGGATGAATGTGGCTCTGAGCAACCCGATCTAGCAGGAAGGGTCCCTGCCCATGGCAGGGGGGGTGGAAAGAGATGATCCTTGAGGTCCCTTCCAGCCCTGACAATTCAGACTTCACCTGTGGACCTGAGAGAAGTCCAGATTTTCAGGAGTTGTGTGTGAGATGCCTTACTTACTCCAGTGAGCTTCACCTGTGGACGTAAGAGAAGTCCAAGTGCTGAAAACTACTTTTCAAGTGCAGAGGTTTGGCTTCAGGACAGTTTTTTTCCCCACATATCTTCTGAGTATTAATTTAAGAAAACCCTTGTGCTACTGTGTTGGGAATACTAAGAATATCTAAAGATTCTGTTACTTCAATAAATAGCAGTTTAGAGAAATACTGCTTGTTTTCTGCTTCCTCTTGAGCATAAATATTAGACACGGAGCTGTCTGTGATGGCTGTGGTGTTCCTTTTATTGTTTTGTTTCTGATGCTTGTTTGCAGGCATTTGTTGAGCAAAAGCTCTAGGAGCTAAGGACTTAGAGGTCAGGCTTCTTGCTAAAGATGCTAGGATCTGTTCATGCTCCTAGAATTTAGCATAGGTCAGGTTCTAAAAAAAAGAAAAAAAAATTAAGACAGATTCAGTTTTCAGTTTGAGTAAACATTCTTAAATGTGTTAAAATAGGAACTGATAGAGCAACCTGTAGGTACAGGTCTGAAGTGTGTAGGTTTAGTACTATAAAATATAAAAAAGACCTGTTGGACAAGTTAAAATCTGAATAAGAAGAGTTACTGGCCTGGGCACAGGCAGTTAGAGCTCTGTTTTATTACTGCTTAATCAGCTTTTGATAGCCACAATTGCCCCTTGAAATCTGAATAGGGAAAAGAAGGCTCCCAGGAGACCTTCCAGTACCTGATGGGAGCCTGCAAGAAAGCCAGGGAGGGACTTTTTCCAAGGGCATGTAGTAATAGGATGAGAGGGAATGGATTGAAGCTTGAGGAGGGCAGATTTAGACTGGAGTGAGGAAGTGAGGGTGGAGAGACACTGGCACAAGTTGCCCAGGGAGGTTGTGGGTCACAGAATGTGATCACATTCTGTGATCGCAGAATCTTTGATTACATTCTGTGATCCACAACCTCCATGGAGGTGTTCAAGGCCAGGCTGGATGAGGCCTTGAGCACCCTGTGCTGGTGGGAGGTGTCCCTGCCCATGGCAGGGGGTTGGCACTGGATGATCTTCAAGGTTCCTTCCAACTGAAACCATTCTGTGAATCTTACAGGTTGGTTCATCAGGTTTGGGACAATGAATGACTAACAGAAAGCAGGAAGAAATTTTGTCTTTTCCTTCAATCTGTAAACAAAAATGGTGCCAGAACATCTCCCAGATGCAGCCTTGAGGAGAGTGACGAAAATGAGTGAGGTACACGTGAGGTAGAGACAAACCTGCCCTTGTTCCTTAAAAGCTGACGTGCAGAGCCAAGCCATGTTCTTGCACTGGAGCTTATCTGCTCCAGTACATGCATTTTGGAGTAACAGCTTGTAATTGAAGTAACACCGAGTGCTGGCTTTGTACATTTAATCAGATTTCAATTCCCATCCAAATGACACTCAGCAGACAAGAACAATTAGCTTAGCAAATGAAAAGTTGACGTTTCTTTGGATTCAAAACTGAAATAGATTCAGATCTCTACTTGCTGTGTAAATGCTCAACCCTAACATGAATCTGTAGTCTCAGCTACCCAAAAGAGTATCTTCATGTTTCAGACTTTGCTGGCTGGTGAGTCTGGTGAAGTTAATAGAGAGAAATGAAGTCACTGCAGCTAGAAGAGCCCACATTTTTGTCACCCATGATTGCAGCTCAGTCTCTGCATCAAAGCTCTCTCTTCAATTGAGATTTGTGGTTTACAGGCTTTAGTTTAGGGCTCTGGCTCCTCATTTGTACTCCTCAAATTGTGACTTGCCCAAGACATCAGGGATTTTGTGCTGCTGGTGGTGTTTGTATGTCAGAGTGAGGAATCTCCTGCCTGCCAGGGATATGTTTCTGCTTTAGGCAAGATCTGGCTTCCTGGTGTTCCTTTTGCCACTGGTTCCTCTAATGGTAAACTTCAGAACCTTGCAAAGATAAGATTGAAATTCAGATTTTGAAGGCTTTAATGTGTTCACCTAATGCTTTACAGGAGATAGTTATTACGTGTACCTGAGACAGGGCCTCTGGCATTTATGTTGGATGTAGCATTTCTTCAGGCTTGAAATCCTTTTCTATCTCTGTCTTGAATTGAAGGAAGATAAATAACCCTGTGAAGGCAATATCACAGCATTCCCATTTACTGACCACCTTATCTGTGCCCAAGTTTTGATGAGTAGATAGTGTTTGCAAACTGGAAGGGTGCTTTCCTCCTGTGAGCAGCTCACAGGCTCAGAGGATGTTAGG